>JABAKD010000028.1:6300295-6335295 GCA_012845835.1 Undaria pinnatifida
AAGGTTTTATCTTTTGTTCAACTAACTTAACAAGTAAGTAGTTACAACGGCCTCCACATTTTCGGACAGGTCGAAACACACACAAATATATACTAGTAATAAATAACACCAGGCATATATTTTAACTCTTCATCACCGGTAAGGAAGGAGGGTTGGGCGGAGGGTGGTGCAAACGAACTTCTCGACGCCGTGCTCGTTCGGGGCCGTAAGGTACAGCGGCCGCCGCCCCGGATAGAGCTTGTCGAAACTCGATCGGAAGTTGGCGATATACTCCAGGCAAAGCGCCTGCGTGCAGGGGGGGGGGCAAGGAAAAGAGCGGGAGGTGCTTCTTCGGTGGTGACGCAAGACACTCGCGCTACGAAAGCTAAGGCAGAACTTTTGGGGGCGATTTTTTTTTCCACCACATGATGCCGGGAGGAGAGGGGGGGGGGGGGGGGGGGGGGCGCCTTAACTCCATCCCCGTCTGAAAAATGCCGTTCGTTCTAGAACATTTTCAGTTTTATGTTTTTGTTTGTATACCTAGGGCCATGGGGATTGAATGTTCATCGGGGCGCAATTATAATTCCCTTCCTACCGTAGACGCGTGTGTGTGTTTTTTTTTTCTGCTGGGGTTCCTCATTTTGGGAGCTTAAGACCTCTCTTCCCAAAACTGATTTCTAGAGACAAAATAAAACCGCTAGAAGGTCGGATGAAAAGTCCCATGGCTTAGGTACACAACGAGAATCATGGCGGGGGGGGGGGGGGGGGGGGATGGCCTATTTCCGACGATTATGTTTTAAGGAGCCATTTCAGACGAAAAGTGCTCCTACATCTATCGTGTCACGCGTCGAAACCAGCTGTCGGGTGAGGTGTGGAGCTTCCCTCAAGCGGTTAAGAGCCTCAGAGCCTCACAAAAAAATAACGGTGCATTTTTTTGTCGTCAGCGTTCGTCACAAGCGTATCCGGCCAGTACGGTACAGGACGCTTTTTTCAAGAAAAAAAAAACGGTGCAAACAAGAAGAGGCAGGCCCGCTACTTTTTGAGAAACCCCGGGAGCCGTCGTACCGAAGCCCAGCATGGAACGCGCCCTGTCCCAGGCAACAAACAACCTATCGCCTCGACCAGTATACTTGTATGTCTTGTTGGGGGTCTCGTGCTGTACTCCTGTTGTTCGTTGCCGCCCGAGATTGTGCTTTTTCAAACGTCGATCAGCCGTTAACCTACCCAGAATGAAGGAAACCAAATAAAACGAAAAATAAGAAAATCTAAGCGCGATACACTTTACCCCTTTACTGTAGTTGCTTCGAGTTTAGCTTGGTCTGTTAAGGCTATCGTCGTATTGCTTCCCTCCCGTCCCCTCCCCTCTTAGTAGCTGGCTCTCATCCCGGCTGGTTTGCGCTCGAAAACGTGAACAAGAGGGACGAAATGCGCCTGACAACGTGAATAACTCCGGCGGGGAATCACGAAGATGAAGCCTGCGATCGATCTGCAGGACCAATCCTCATGCCCGGTCTGATACAAGTATAGACAGCACCATCTTCGGCGTTCGGCGTTATTCCCGCAGTATGTAACCATAAAATGCCGGGATGACTCTGATGCCGTTACCCTGCGCGATACCGTTCAAGCCCTCGAGCCTGCTGCGGGCTCGCAACCCACTTACACCCAAAGCCGCAAGCTATCCCGCATGGAACAAGAGCGTGCGCGCTGTAGTTCGCCGTTAACTTCAAGCAGCCAATGTGTTTACCATTGCGGAAGGGTTCCCCCAACAAGGCGGTCTGAGCAAGGCAGCACCCCGATATAAGGCGGTCAAAGTCGCTTTCACGACTGGGGAATTGCACTCATAACCTGGAATGACTATGGCGGCTTCCCTCCATAAGGCGGTCGAATTGCTCTGGCACGCCACCGCCCTTACTGGAGGGGCCTTACTGTGTTTTAAATAGTAATTATTTAGCACAGCGCACTTACGCACTACTTGGTACTTCGTTAGAAACACAAATCTACAGCGCCCCCTCAGGCTGGATTCCGTCCCTTGGGAAAAGGATATCACTTTCATCACAGCAGGCTCCTGTTTTTCTGCCAATCTCACTGCTGTTGTAGGGTCCCCCAAACGGCACACGTATTCGTAGCTGTAGACGTTGTTTGTTCGTTTTTCACGCTTCTACTTTCCGGCTGCTGGACAAAAGCCGTGGTCATAGGTGTCGTCCCTTTTTCCCGCCCCGGTTCTTGCGCCTTCAATTTTTTTTTCGCGCACATAGAGTTCAGCAGTCCAATGACTGCGCGTCGATGTTTCATCGAGTGTTTGCTAACTCACGCTCTCGCGCTTTCCGCGAGTCAGTTTGCGCACAAGGAAAAGTCCCTACGAATTTATGCGAGTATGCACTCCGGGGGGGATTCGAACTCACGAAACTGACCTATACCAGGCTCGAGGATAACCTGATACGCCACCGGAGCGACCGGATATAAATATCATATACCAGGTATTTGATCGTGGATAATTTGTGCCGTGGGCACGTAGACTCGTAGATGATGTGATGTAACCTTTCGGACAGGCGAACGGGAATATAGCCGTGGGAAGGCATGTTCGGCACGCACATATACCTCGAGCATCCCCGCATCTCCCACTCCCTTGCTTCCCGTGTTCTAATATCTGCTCATGGAGCTAGCATACGTATGTGGAGATGGATAGGATATAACCAGGGTTGTCCTCGGTAACATTACCGCGGTACGATTACCGCGACTAAACCGCGGTTAGTGGTAAATACCACCATTACGTAAAATTTCCGTGTTTTTCACATACCGCAGAAGCGTGCCGTGCAAATGCTGTGATTTATGATTACTGTACCGCGACTGCCGTTGTTTTCGCTTACTGTGGAAGCGTGCCGTGCAAATGCCGAGATTTTCAGATTACTGTACGGTGACTGCCGTGGTTTTCGCTTACACGGCGGAAGCGTGCCGTGCAAATACGGTGATCACGAGTAACCGTAGTACTGCACCAAGAATACCACGGTTATCGTTTACCACAGAATCGTGCCGTACAAATGCCGTGATTTCGGACTACTGCACCGCGAATGCCGTGGTTTCGCTTACTGCGGAAGCGTGCCGTGCAAGTACCTCAATCGCGAGTAACCGCGTCATGATCTACTACTCGTATGTCAGCAAATTATGCAGAACACAGCCCTGGGTATAACGAACCACGCGAGGAGAGAGAGTTTGCCCAGCACCGACTATCCTACATCCCTCGGGCATTCCTTCACACCAGCCAGTTCATTTCTTGTTGCTCGTTTTTTTTTAGTGTGTGCCCTGTGCCCTGCACAACAGTACTACTTGTATGCTGATATACCGTACGAGTGCGACAAATGCAGGCGCACCTCTTTGTTCGAGTTGCTGGTGTATCCCTCCGGTGGGGTCTCCAATTTATCGCCGTCGGCTGCGGAGTGCAGTCGCTGCGCCCTTGTCTGTAACGGCAGCAGAGAGAGAGATTGAGAGAGGGAGATGAAGCAAATACAGGTTGAACCACGGTATACGTTGTCCGCGAGTTGTACGGCAAGTTGCATCATACGGCCGCGCACCAGTCCATGGATATGGTAGACTAGGTATACCGGCAGACTAGTCTATATATCTTACCACCACGCGAGCCACCCGACCGTTTGCGGGTTGAAGCCAGCCTGCTTACGTGCGTCGTATCACCGTCCTCGCGATCCCCTAAAAAAGTGGACGGTGGCTGATGATTTATGTCAAATCTCTCGACGCAAGTGTTTGCGAAAAATTGGTATGTGCGTGACCGTATACGTTGTTGTCTCACCAATTTTGTGCTCTTCAGGCCCTCAGCGGAGAAAGGCGCACCGTTGATCTCTAAAGGCAGAACCATGATGCCAATCTTCGTATGCGCACGATGATTCTATTTCGACGAAAAAGATACAATCTGCGACAAAAAACGCTACCACCAAAGGATTCTCGTTCAGCCTAGTTCAGCCTTACAGGTTCGCGAGTGCAGCGACTTAAACCCTTGTGGGGGGAATCTCATGCACGCGAGGTGGGTGTACACGGTGATAAGACCGCGCCAAGAGCTCTCTCGGAGGATTCTCGTCCTGTGCCGGGAGAGCAAACGAAGGTGCGATGTAAGAAAACGTTATTTACTGGGTTTCGACAAGATCCGGATGGCGTTTTTATTGTAGCACGGGGATACGATAGAGCAAGAGCGAGCTGCTGGACTAGGCTAAGAGAGAGAAAGACAGGGGGATAGCGAAGGAAAGAGGGGGGCAAGGAGGAAAGAGTGGTGGCGAAGAGGTCATGGACCCGCTGTTTATGATCGATGCGAGGCACCATGGGAAGGGGCCGGTGATTTTCTCGTGGCATCCTCAGGGTACACTGCTTGCCTCCTCCGGGTCGAACCGCATAGTGCACATTTTTACGTGCCACGGGCAGTTGCTGCACTCGATCAAGTCTGCTACCAGCAGGTGGGATGTGATAGCGGCTTTGGGTACCTGTAGTCAGTGTGATATTAGCTGATGTATGCAGTGGATAATTGTAGTGCAAATGTTGTATACCACTATTGACTTAACTTTAAGAACTGTTCTAATAACATAATTAATATAAAACGGTCCTTAAATTTAAGCCCAATGTGGAATAGCGTGAGCCACATCGACTAATAAGTACACGTACGAGTATGAATTGCACGATTGTTGCATCATGCCTGTGGCAGCAAAGGTCTCGTAGCATCTTCAGGCGCACACGATGAATGGATTGCGGTCTGGTATTGCTCTATTAATTCTGCTACCAGTATGTTGGATGCGATAACAGGTATTACTGATTATAGGTAGTGTGATAGTAGCTGCTGTACGCAGTCGGTGACTGTCGTATTGCGAGTCCTGTATAGACTACAGTGTGATCGACAGCGACTATGTGTAGGTCTCGTACTCGTGTAAGAACACCTTCCAACATGCACTCGATGACCGACGTGTGGTCTACTGCTCGACCAAGTTTGCTGCGAGTACAAGTACCAGCAGGCCAGCAGGTGGGTGTGACAACGGTGCGGCAAAGCCTTGTACTGCTACATGTTTGTCGTTGTAGTATTGCTTAGTAGTGAGGGTGTTGTGGTATGCAGCGTGAGCTACAGCGACTATTAATACCAGGTATTAATAGCCGGTCGCCCCGGTGGCGTATCAGGTTACCCTCGAGCCTGGTATAGGTCAGTTTCGTGAGTCCCCCCGAGTGCATACTCGTATAAATTCGTGGGGACTTTTTCTTGCGCACAAATTGACGTGCGGAAACGCGAGAGCGTGAGTTAGCAACACTCGATGAAAAATCGACGAGCAGCGGGATTGCTTGACCCTATGATATGCGCGATGAAAATTGAAGGCAAGAACCGGGGGGGATAAGGGACGACACCTGTGACCACGGCTTGTCCAGGAGCTGGAAAGTAGAAGTGTGAACGAGAAAATTAAACAAATGAAAAAATAAATAGCTCTTGTCGTAGCTATCTGCCGATGCACGCGATGAACGAATCGTGTTTCAGTAAAATATTACGGGTACAGCAGCACGTACATGAGCGGTACCTTTGTACATGCTATCATTTGGTGTGATACCTATGGTATGATAGCTACAACTTACAGCAGCAACCTCGGCTCTGACCAACGACTTACGAGTGCAGCAGCTTTTACCTCGCGACGGTGCTTATGCGAAAGCGAAGCCTACATTATTGATAGCACTTGAGAATATGGCAGTTTAGAGAATCAGGCTCAAATGTTTAGACGAAGATAGAAACATGGCCTCTTTTGTACTCGAAATAGTGTACGACACACCCTGCCTTGCGCAAAACTTCCAGCCGGGCCAGAATTAAGCGATTCTCAACCGGTGTAGTATACTTTTTTCGCTTTGTTTTCTTGTCTTTGTTTCTTTTTTTCCAGTTGACTGGAGTCTGACGTGCGTATGCGTAGTGATAGGTACTACTGCTGTACGTGTAATGTGTACGTGGTACTCTTTCCTGGGTGGGCTGCGGAATAGTCGGTTTTTCAGGCGCGAGTAGTGAGACGTATGCACCAGTATGGACCTGGCACATCGTAGGCTGACTCCCGACTTCACTTTTATGTGTTTCTGGCGGAGGCATGAATTGCGTCAGCTGTGATATATGCGTGTACCACCTTTGGTTTGTTTGTGTTTTTTCCTCTGAGGTATTCGTCAGCCCCAGAGTGACAGGAGCCTGTCCTGTGACCACGGACTTGATTATGCGAGTTAATGTGAGAACAACAACAACAGCAACTGACAGTTGTAGAGCCTCGAGCTATAAATATCACCGCTCCTTTTTTCTTGGGCTAGACCTAGACCCCATTTTATTAAGGTGCAATTATCGCATAAAATACAGGTACTCTAGTAGTCATAGCGTACCTGCGAGCACGCTTCACGGCGGGCACGACGGCCGCTGTCATCCGTAAGCCGAGATGCACGGGTTGGATCTACCAAAACCTTGACTGGGCCCGCTGTCAGCGTACATACATTAGACATGGACATCACTTGACCCGGCGGTCAAGGCGGGGCTGCAGCGGCGGCTTTTGTTTTTCGGGGGTGCAGGCAAACATTGCGCCAAGGCAGCATGGAAAGGACAACATGACACGTCCTGCAGGTTGTACAAAACGCACCACTGCTACCGCTGTACGAGTACTGCCTTGTAGGCTGCGTGCGAAGCTCCAGAAACCTCACGTACGTGTTCGCCGGAGTTAAAAGTAAGGCCCAACCGACCGCGGTGTCATTGTGTGAGGAGATCAATCACAGCTCACAGCAGTAGACTCCACCATCGGTCTTAATACTGCACCTGGTATTCATTTGCAGTGGTATGACTCGTAGCGCGTTGGACTACTTGTGCGAGGGCATATCGCCACCCTTTCGGCTCCCCGGCTACCCTGTAGCCGCCGCCCCCCGCCCCCTCCCCTAATCCTCCCTCTTCCATTGACGCGAAACCCCGACCGCGCAATCCGTTTCTAGTTCAGCCACGGTGCAACCCTCCCGGCCCATCCACCTGCTCCACCCGCCCGCAACCGCAGCACGGCGCTGGAGCGGGACCCCCCGGGCCCTCTCTGGCTGTCGCCCAGGCTCACCCCCCCTCCTTCCCCCCCTCCCTCCGTCTTCCATCGGTATGAAGCCCCACCCGCACGATCTATCACCCGTATCTGGTGCCGCCGACCCTCCTGCCCCACCCGCCCACCTGCCCGCCCATCCGCGGCCGCAGCGCTTGCACTGCGCTGGAGTGGGACCCTCTGGGGCTCTCGTTGGCTATCGCCCAAGCTAACTCGTCGGTGGTGCTGCTGTGGTTCCCTCGTCAGTGGAAGACCAGGGCTGTGGATGTGGGCGTAAAGGTGGGGGAAAGGAGCGAGGGAATACAATGCAGGGCAACTGATACTAAGAAACAGAAATACCGGCCCAGGCTGAGTGCCTTGTTTTTTGGGGGCGGGAGAGTGCACTCTACACTACTTTCAGCGTACCGACTCCCGGATTTCTTTTATTCCTGTACCTATTAATCCTGCCTTTGTTGTTTCTTGTTTCTCCCCCTGTGTTCTTGTTTGGTGTGTTCTGTGCTGTACAAGGACAAGAGGGCACAGCGGGCGTAATTGATGTTTTGAAAACGACGGAACGGCGAGGAGTAGACCTATAGCCGTACGTGTGCTATGATGTGATACGTTAAGACACGCTTGAGTTTTTTTTTTTATTGGCTGGCGTGAGTTCCCGCACGTCAGCCGTCGTTTATTTAGTATACGATGTCATGCGTATCATACCTGGCACTTATTTCGGGTGATGTGCGTCCTTTTCGTTGTCTTTATATTTTATTTTTTAATCCGTCAGCTGTGAGTTTGATCACTTTAAGGGTCGATACTCATCTTTGCAAGCTGCGTGATACACCGGCCGAATGATCGTCTTTACAGATGCATTACTCGATGAAGATTTGCGACTTTCATGGATGTTGCCAGGCGAACAAAAACAGCATTTATTTTATCAACAACAAATATTTCTTCATATCTATGTTTACTTTTTGTTTGCGTTTTTTTTCTGGCAGGACGTGACCTTTGTCAGCTGGTCCAAGACAGGGGATTACCTCGCGCTAGGCACGGGGAAGGGCACCATGTGCATTTACCACAGACGCACCAACGAGAAGGTCAGTGGGCGCTTGCCGTCGTTGCGCTGGGGTTTCCATATTTGTAAGCGTGTTTTGTGTGTACCTGGTACCCGTAATCGTGTTGTTGTCGTTGTTGGTGGTGTTAAGGGTGTTGGTGTCGGTGGTGTTGGTGTTGGTAGTTCGTTGATGCTTAGTGATGGTCGAGGGTATGGGCTCGCTTTTCCAGTTTAACATGTCGTCAATTGTTTTTTTTTGCTCCACGCGTTGGCACCTCATTTCGCTCGCATGTTTGTTTGTTTTTTCCTTATTTTTCGCAACTGACCTGCATTTTAAGTTATTTTGTTTTATTGTTGGCGCGCACGTGGGATACGCTGGAACGGAACAGATGTGGGCGGCAGGGAAGCACAAACGCCGCATTAACTGCGGGGCGTGGAGCTACGATAACCAGCTCGCTTATGGAAGCGACGACAAGCAGATATCGGTCACATCGGAGACGGGACAGATTCAGGACCAGGTGGGGTGGGAGTGGACTGTAGATATGTTAAAGGCTATGCATGGTACCTGTTATGTGCGGATGCTTTGTTGTTGTTGTTGTTGGTGGTGGTGGTGGTGGTGGTGGTGGTGGTGGTGGTGGTGGTGGTGGTGGTGGTGGTGGTGGTGGTGGTGATGTTGGTGTCGGTGTTGGTGTTGGTGTTGGTGTTGGTGTTGGTGTTGGTGTTGATTTTGGTGTTGGTGTTGGTGTTGGTGTTGTTGGTTTAATTGTTTGTGGTGGGATTCCACCGCTCTGGACGCAAGTGTAAGGTAGATTGGGACGTTTTGTGCGCAAGTAAAATTGTCTTATTTTCACGGTCAGACCAGTATTGTATGCTTCATATGTATGTGTGTTTGAGGCTGCATATACATGATACCTGGCGTGCGAGTATATTGTTATTGGAGTTGGGTGTTGGTGTTGGTGTTGGTGTTAGTGTTGGTGTTGGCGTTGTTAGTGTTGATGTTGATGGTAGTGTCGGAGACGGGACATATTCGGGACCACTTGTAGGTGTGGTGGGAGTGGGTTGTCTGTATATTCGAGGCTGCATATACTTAGTATGTGAGTGTGCTTTTGTTATTTTGGCGTTCGCGTGTTGGTGTTGGTTTTGGTGTCGGTGCTGGCCACCTAAACAAGAATGCCCTCCCTTCCCCGCCCAACTTACTTGTTCGTATTCATAATGCATCCCTCTCTCTATTTATCTGTCTTTGTCTCTGCCCCCGCCCCCCCCCCCCCCCCACCAACCCGTACTGCCTACTTTCTTCACTATTCTTTAGGTGAAGGTAAAATCACGGCCGTTAGACGTCGCTTTTGGCGGCAAACAGGACCAAGACGAGTGCATAGTCAGCGTGAACATGGACGGCAGGACCATACTCCTCTACAACCTCCACGACCAGGAAAACGCGCTGGAGTTGGCATTTCAGGTGACCCCGCCCCTCCACCCCCCCTCGTCTGCCCCCTCGCCTTCCTCCCTAGTGCAACCTCCTCGCTTTCCCTCTCCGCGCTTGGTGCAAGCAATGCCTACCTGGTCGCTGGAAACCCGACGTGCTTTGTCCCGGTATTGTAGGGATGAGAGGGTTTATTGCCGTAAGGCTAAGGACCCGTGCTACGGTAGAGGTAGCACTTTGCGTCTGAAAAGCTTTCTGAATGGCGGGGCTTCTTAGCCCAAAATCGCCGGAAAACGGGGTCATTTTTTTGCATCATTCTCGAGGTAATACCTGGGCCATGGGATTGTTTATCCTGTAGCAGACTTTTTTTTTGTTCTCTCCAAAATCAGTGTTTTTTCTTCAAAGCTCCCAAACTGAGGGAAAACATCAGAAAAAAAGTGGTGCACCTCTATCGTGGCGCGCGTCTAATGCCTTCCATGACATGAGTACCCGTCCCCCCCCCCCCCCTCCCCCCCCCCCCCGCGCGCGCGCACTCCGTACCCCGCACTTTCGCCACCCTCCATGGCTGCGCCACTTTATCGTGTATACTGTAAAAAATATCCTACTCCTAGTTTACTTCAACCTGTTAATATTTTCGCCCAAGCAGTAACCCTTGAACCGCTGCAAATATGAGTGCAGTTTTAATTCCAAGTGTTTTGTTGTCCCCCACAATGTGTGTTGCTGATCTATAAAGGGGTTCGCGTGTGGTTGTCAAGGGTTGTATCGCTAAACACCCCCAAGTGCTGGGAGGGCGGGTTTGTTTTTTGCATGGCACAACTATTTTTTTCTGCCCCTCCGCGAGCCCTCTTGCTCATGGATGTGCTCTGTTCATTGTGTCTGTTTTGTCTTGACTCTCTGTCTGTTTGTCTGTCTGTCTGTCTGTCTGTCTGTCTGTCTGTCTGTCTGTCTGTCTGTCTGTCTGTCTGTCTGTCTGTCTGTCTGTCTGTCTGTCTGTCTGTCTGTCTGTCTGTCTGTCTGTCTGTCTGTCTGTCTGTCTGTCTGTCTGTCTGTCTGTCTGTCTCTCTGTCTGTCTGTATTGTCTCTGGATATATGTCTCCCTCTCTTGACCTCTCTGCGTCTCCGCTTGTCCTTCTCTCTGTCGGCCTGTCTTGCCTGGTCGTCCCTCCCCTTCCACACCACACGCGCGCGCTCGCACAACAACGATGCGGTTTTCTTTTTTTGGATAACTCTTCCGACATGGTACGGCACATTTTCTTACGATGTCGTACATTACGTTACGCACTTTTCGCATTGGGTGGGGGGGGCAGACACGATACGGGAAAATTTTGTCTTACCGCTGGTTTGGGGATGGGTACATCATGGCCGGTTTCACCTCTGGGTTCATCGTCGTCATCTCCACACAACCGCACGAGATAGGTGTGTGGGGTTTCCAGTAGAGGTAGAGTGGTGGGAGGGGGTTGGGAGGGGCGGAATGAGGGGAATTTGTGCACACTAGAGAATAGGCAATGTGGTCTCTGTAGTTGTTCGTCTATTAAGTACTTACCTGGCAGTTGTTCGCTTGGAAGCAAATTTTTCGTATGACTTGTGCGTGCAGTTATACCCTGGCATGTTGGATGCTGTATATAAACGTACTTGCGGGTGTCTCGGCGAGTAATTCGTCGTTGAATCGCTGGATTCAACGGCCCTGCGTCGCTCTCGGCGCCCCCACCCGGAACACGCCTGCCTAATCCCTCTTCTCGGAGAAACTTCCCGGCTTTCTTCGCGTTTCTTGTTTTCTTCGCTTTCTTCGTGTTCTTCGGGGCCGCCCCTACACTAAGTCCAATACGGCACTGACCTCAAGACAAGAGACAACAACGTCATGTAACCCCCCCACTTTACCTACCCTCCCTCTCGCATCGCGTGCCATGTATACATAGGGCGCGAGCAGTACTGCGCGAAGTTCCACACCGGACAGCTTCGAGGAATCGCGCACTGCGCCGCTACCCACAAGCTGGTTACCTGCGGGGATGGTTGCGTTAAGCTCATCGACATGCGCGATTGGCGGGTGAGTTTTCTTCAGGAGGGAGAATGGAGGGAGGGAGAAGGGGAGGGAGGGACGGAGAGACGGAAGGCCATAAAATATGCCTTATTTGGAGGAGGAATGAGTGCATGCATGAACGCTAAAAATTGCAAAGCTGTTACTCGTCGATATCCCCTCAGATTACGGGGGGGGGGGGGGGGGGGGTCGGTCGGTGTTCCCTGTGTTTGATTGCGCGAAAATAGAAAAGAGAGGGAGGGATAAGAAAGAATAAGATAAAGGGAAATGCAAGGGCTAAGAAATAAGGTAAAAGAGGAGAAGCAGTTAGAGATAAACGGGGGGTTGAGGGAAGATATTGGAATGAAAACGTATCTGCACGGCCCAATGGACTACTCGAAAAAGCTGAAACTGCGATTTCGTGTAGAGGACCTGGACCTAGCAGAAAGAAGAAAAAAAGAGATATACCAGTAGTCGGGAGGAAGAGGACATGGATGCACAAACGTGCCCGTGTGGCGCAACAATAAAGCGGGACTCACATAGTAGGAGAATGTGAAATATACAAGGAGGAACGGGATGTATTAGAAGAGATGAGGAAATATGACGAATGTGACATGGGAAGAGTTCGGTAAACTAGAGAGTAGCGAGAAAACGATCGCTATCCTAGGAGATAGATGGTGGCCACAGACGGCGAAACAGGACGGGGATGTGATAAGCAATCAGTTTCTATGTAATATATGGAAGAAGCGTAATGAGTGCCCAAACTTTGAAGGTGTCTCTATTAGGAGTAGGAACGGTGCTCCGTCTCGAAAGGGATGCGCGGTCAATGGTCAAACGACTAAGGCAAGCAACAAATGAGTACGCCCCCCCCCCCCCCTTCCCCTGACCGTTGCTGGTTCTGGAAGTGGCCACACCACAAGACAAATCAATTAATCAAAGCTGTCATCCATATGCAAGAAAGTACGCACAAGGTGCGGAAGTCCGCCTTACAAGTGATTCTTAGGAGGA
This sequence comes from Undaria pinnatifida, assembly GCA_012845835.1. Taxonomy (NCBI): domain Eukaryota; class Phaeophyceae; order Laminariales; family Alariaceae; genus Undaria; species Undaria pinnatifida. The sequence continues at coordinate 6,312,817 of JABAKD010000028.1, forward strand.
TGCAGTTCACCCTTCATGCGATTCACCGAACTCCTCACGGCGCTTCGCGCTTCGCGCACGCGATGTCTGCCGGGTCGGTGAAAACTCGACATGCTCCGTCCTGCCATTGTAGGGATGCGGGTGTATAGTCATACGACTCCGGCTATGAATGAAGTGAGAACCCCCCCCCCCTCCCCCGCCTCCCTCTCCCTCCCTCCCCCCCCCCCTCCTCCCTCCCGCTTCCCCTCTCCCCTCTCCCTCCCCCCTCTTTCTTCTCCGTCATCGTCATAACGGCTCTCCCGATCCTCTTTTTTCACCCGCATATATTGGGGTGGGTGTGTACGGTTGACAGTGTTGGGGAGTGGACTCGATTAATGCTCCCGATCTACAGGAGATAAAGACGCACCGCTTGGCCAAGGAATCGGGTCAACTGGATAGCCTCAGCATTTCGGACAATGGGAGGTGTGTTACCTTGCGAACTGTACAGAGTACACCAAGAGAAGGGGTGGGGAAGGCGGGGGGGGGGGAGGGGCGGGGTAGCCAGGGGGGATAGCAGAGAAGGGGAGGGGGTACCTTCGCCGAGAAGACAGACATATCGTCTGGGTGGATAATCGAGCCAACCGACTGGACCCTTCCGCTCCCGTTCATCTGCTGACTGGGGCTCATCCGAGTCTAGGGTGCCGTTTATAGCATTTTCTAGCGCTCATCTCCCCTTCGTTATACTTTTATCTTTCCTGTACTATTTTTGTTGTTTTTTTTAGTGCTTTTTAGCTGTGTGCTCTCGATCGTTCGTCTGGACAAGCAGGAGAGACACACAGAGACGTGCTTCATTTCAGCCCTTGATCCCGACGTCCACAGCGCCTACGGGTATTCGGAACTAGTAACGTTGGCAGCGCTATGGGTCGTGCTACTTCGCTGCGGTGCCTTAACCTCAACGGTGGCTGCTGGGGGAGGGAGGCGTACGTAACGGGGGAAGGGACGGAGTAGCCGCTACGGCCCTGCTGTTGCCGTTGCTGCTGCTACGTACAGCTGCTGCTGCTTCTGCTGTTGTTGCTGTTGTTGTTGCTGCTACTGCTGCGCCTGCTTCATCTGCCCCTCGACATTCTGCTGTTGCTGCTGTTACTGCTTTCAGGAAGATTAGAATTGACCTTTTTTTTTTTATCCTCCGGCGGATGGGGAAAAATAAAGCTCAAGCTCACCACACTTCCACGTATTTTCATACGCGTCGTGTGTCGATTGAACTCAGTTGCTTCCGCAGCCGAACGCTAGCTGGCGCACCCTTCGGATTCCATTGTAGGCATATCGTGAGCTGACTTGACTCAAGAATATGAACCCACACCCCCACACCCCACTCCCGTATCATGACTTAACTGAAGATTTTAACCCTGCCCCCCCCCTCCCTCCCCCTCGCCATTGCTAGGGTGCTCGGCGTCGGCTCACGTACCGGTTGCCTGTACACGTACGTGGTACGATCTGGGGCAGACGACGTGTCACGCCTCTACCCCCACGCTTCTATGGCGATTGCACTTCGGCCACTGCCTCTCGCTCGCGCCGTGTTAGCCGGGGCGGGGGCGCTCGCGGCTACCCTTGCCGCTATCGCCTACGCGCTGGGAGTTCCAGTGCAAGATGTGGCGAGCGCGGTGCTTAAAGGGGAGGGGGGAGCGGGGTGGGGTTATGGCGGCGGGGGCGGGTTTGTGTTGTAGCAGCACGGCTATGTGTTGTATATATCGTGATGATTGTGTTTTAGAAGCATGCCGTGCGCCTTGTGTCGTAGCAGCATAGCCTGTGCGGTACTTGTTGCAGCTGCATACGCGCGAGCGTCCCCTCTATGTTTAATAGAGTGTTTTGTTATTGGTTGGTGGGTTGGTGGGTGTCGGTGTTCGCGTAAGCTCGCGTGCGGTCTGTTTTGTTGTGCAGCGCTAGGTAGAGTGGGGTTGGGGGGATTTTTCGTGTGTTGGGGATTGGGGCGGGGGGGTTGGGGATGTAACCTTGTCGCCCATGGCCGTAGCGCTTAGGGCAGTAGACCCTCGCCTCCCTGTAATCAAAGAGTATACTCTTTGCCTGCAATGCCGGGACGGAGCCCATCGGGTTTTCATCAACCAGGCGAGCATTGCTTGCACCGAGTGTTTGGCGGGAGGAGGGATGGTGTCTCCGCCGTTTTTATTGGGGAGGCGGTGGGTGGACTGTGAAGAGTAGTTCGCCGTGCCATTAGGGCGGGTTGACTTAGTCACGCGGTCGTAGACAGCTCTCGCGTCGCCCTTTGCCACGGCAGCAGCACCGTTTGTTGCGTTCAATATCCGAGTTAGAATCGACACGCGACACGGATACGTACGAGATGTGGTGAGCTTGACCCATGATTTTTCCCCGTAATCTGCTACTTCCACCTCTGTAAAATACGTATGATGTATCAAGGCGCTGACGCGCATCGCTTACTGAAAGCGACCCCAAGACACTAGTGCACAAGGAACGGGTTAGCACATAATCTATTAATAGCAAGGTTTGTACGCTGACGCGCCTCGCTTAGTGAAAGCGATCCCAAGGCTATTGCACAATGGCAGGGTAAACCTGACGGTTTCGCTTCAACCACAGTGAATACTTTAGTTTGTGTTGGATGATGCCCGGGTTCGATTTTTCCGGAGTTAACGCGTAGTCAGTAAATTGATTGTTTGTCCTAAAACATCGGAAACAAGAAAATAAATTAATACTCTGGTGCATCCGTGCGCAGGTAGGGGTTGGTTGGTACGCTCACTTTTTGGTAAGTTCCTTGTCACGTGAAACCCGTACGAGTCATAGATTCGTACTGCTTGCTGCTGTTGTGCATGCGGGAAGCAGCGGTTCAACGTTTAGGATCCCAAATAATTTCCCTATACTATTTTCAGGTAGTTTTGTCCCCCAAAAAGGGTTTGGAGTTGTAAAGGCGTTAATGTGTCAATGATACTTGAGTACCTCTTTAGAAAAAGATATTGAAGTACAGCCCGGCGAATAATCTCAGGATGGCTTACATGTTATCGAATACAAAGAAAGGGATATTCGAACTATATTGGGACAACCAGTGTACCAGGTAACTACGAGCTACTGCTGCCAGCTAATCAGACCATCTGTCTGTACGAATCCTAACACTTATTATCAGCCATGTCCTCTCATCACAAGTGTGCCAGCATATAGACAGTCGGAGGGGTTTATTACGCGGGGCAGAATGAACGTGACGCAGTGCGAGCGAAAGGAGATGATACATCTCCCCGTCTGTGAAGACTTCACCTCCCAATCCATATAGTTCCCTCTGGAAATGATCGCCCCAAAGACACATACCCGGTACAGCGGCAGAGATACATCCTTATCAAACATGGACTTGAGGCGCGTGAAGAGGGGGGGGCGATGTGGAGGACGGGTTACGTGTACACGTACTTGAGAGATCGCAATCTCTAATCCCACATGCCAACCATGACAGCAGTAACCTCTATACGAGACGTCTGCATTACTGTCTAGGATAAAGTATGAGTTATGGTACGGATATTATCACGAGATACCTGGCACCAGCTATCTGGCATTAAAGTCATCTGATTGAAACGAAGGTCACAGGTACACTTTCCACCGTTACTACGTGGCAGGCAGATCTTCTCATGAAGATTTGTATGAACGGTGGTGGCAGCCGTTCTAACCCTCAAAAATACAATAAATACACTTCTTCAGCTGTGAGATCAACCAAAAAAGAATTTGGGCGAAACTCAGCTTTGCAAGCTGCGTGTGATGCTTCGATCGCGCGTGTTACGGGTTGCGTATACCCTCGTGAAGGATACTGCAGCAGTTCGGTGACTCCCCTGCTAATGCCAGAGGGTACTTACCACCTGTGGTACCCGGTATTATATCATAAAAGGAATAAAAATACGCTCCAGCTGTGAGATCGAAGATTTTGTCGAAACTCATCTTTGCAAGCTGTGTGTGATGCTCCGATCGCGCGTATTACTGGGTGTGTGTCCTCATGAAGGATATTGGTCGGCGACTCCCCTTGGAACTACAGTGTAGCTTACCGGGGTCAACAGGGTGATGTTAGTCGGTCTGTGCGCGGAAACTATATAACCCGTTTCTGAGGGGGACAAAATCTGACAGCTGTGAAATCATATGTACGATAAACAATGTTAATGTTGTCACTGGGACCGACGTGCAAACCTGCAACATGGTAGTGTTCCGACGGCGGAGCTGCTGGCGGAAAGGTAAAAACAAGAAAAACATTCCGAACCTTTCCGGCAATGCTGCTGTAGGAGCACCGCCCGCCCACTCTATCACACTCACGGACAACAGGTAAAACAAACATCAGCTGGCGACACCGTGCTTCGCCAGAGGCATCTACTCTCTCTCTCCCTCGTCTTGGGAACTCCATAGCAGAAAACACTACCAGGTATCGGCTATGTGAGTGTCGTTGCATGTGATGTGTATGTAGAATTGAAGTTCTGCGCGAAACAATTTGTGCCTGGTATCATATGTAGACTGCTGTCTATCTACGCGAAGATTTAAGTACACGCACTATACCATGTATCCTGGCTGCTGCTGCTGCTGCTGCTGCTGCTGCTGTACAGCCCACACGTAGATCATTGGAGCCGGTCGAAGTAGCATGCGTATGTATTGCCATGCCGCGCGTGTGGTAAACCCCTTGCTATAGCACTTTATTTGTAGTTCAGAAAGCAAACCGACCATGACCAGCTGCCAGGCGGCTTTGTTTGCTTCGTGTGGTCGATGCTTCAATCGTCACTTTTTCCCGAATGTGAGATGAAATCCCTTCTAATAATACTACAAGTAAAGGACCCTGATATACTGCTACTATTAATATCTGTCTCTGTGGTACCTCGTACCGAACCCTACCTGTACCTGGTACAGCGGTAATACACGCGGCGCTCGGTCGTCTCTCTCTCTCATCTATACCGCTCTGGATCTCGAAACCTTATCGCACAAGTTCCACTTCCCTTGCTTGTGCTGCCTACTGCACAGCAGGAGCTACCACACCACTGCTGTATGCAAACAAGCTTTTGATGCGCAGGCTAATCAGCACACTACACCCCATCACGCACTGGCTGTATTTCTCATCATTCATGCACTCTGCTCTGCTGTTTTTTTGCCCGCGTGCTAATTGCCAGCTGCTAATTGCGGTTGGCATGCCATGGCCGAACCACCTCGCTGTATTGTATTGGCAATGTTTAGCTCTGCCTCGTAGTTTGTGACCAGAGCTCGTCTCTCTCTATAGAAGCTTCAGAACACGGGTTGTACATCCAACATTACCAGTGTCCGTGCTGGTTCCTCAATGTTTGCCAACCTGAAGTGCTGATGGAGGGCCCTCCAGCACAACCAGTGTCCGTGCTCATGCTCAATGTCGGTGCTGGTGTGAGGCCGCTGCTTATGAGAAAACGAATATTGATCTTGTTTTCCCTCCAGTTCTTCCCATTTTCCTCGCGGAGCAGCACAACACGATTATTCTCATGAAAAATAACAGCTGAAAATAATTGTTAGAGCTCTCTTCCAGGGCTTGCCGACGAACCTATCCAATGCTACAGCAGGGGCACATAACCCAAGCTGAGGAAGATTAAGATTCGTCCAAGACGTCGAAAATCTCGTTATTTTCCATATATTTTGCCGAGATACTGCAAAGGAGTGTTTTTGCAGGTTTTGGTTCATTGGAAATAATTCGAAATTAACGCCAGTGTAGCAACCAGCTGGCTCGTAGCATCGGATAGGTTTGTTGGAAAGGCCTGGAACAAGAGAGCTCGAACATTTTTTTTTTGAGAAAATGGCCGTTTTTAAGGCCAACGTTTATGGGGAAACGAATCTTGATCTTGTTTTCCCTCCAGATCTTCCCTTTTCTGCGTATTTAAGCCAATTTCTCTCGCGGAGAGCTCAAGACCGGCCATTCTCGAAAATGCATGTTTCGAGCTCTCTTCCAGGGCTTCCTAGCGAGCCCCAAGCCTTGGGGGACAATGTCTATGGAAATATGAATCTTGATTGTTATTTCTCCAGATCTTCCCTTTCGTATGTACCAGGTACTTTTGTAGGGTAAAGTTATTCTTGGCTCTCAGATTGAATTCTGGGTCAATTTTATACCAGTTTTACTCGACTGGACTGTCGAAAACACCGATGCACTATTCAAGATCCATTACGTAGTTCTCCAAGGGCTTTCTGGAGCAGTCACCCGTTTCTCCAGGGTCTCTTTTAGATTTTTGGCGCAACAAATCAGTTTTCAGAAATATGCAATGTTGCTCAAAACTGGGGCCAAAAATAATGGATTTTTGAGAATATTCACAAGTATTTGGCTAAAAATCATGAGGTCGTCAGAACTGTTGAATTGGACGAAGAGACAAACCACGAGTCTGGAGAAACGGATGAGTGCGTCAGAAAGCTCTCGGAAAACTACGGAGAGCATTCTGAAGAGTCTACAGGTGTTTTTGGTCGTCCCGCCGAGTAAATCGCGTATGATCAGCCAAAAATCTCTGTTCTGAGGGCCCAAAATTAATTTCCCAAAATAGTTGGTCTCAAGTTTATTTCCTCGTGGAGAGATCGAAACCGGCCATTCTCTCAAAAATACAAGTTCGAGCTCTTTTCCAGGGCTTTCCAGCGAACCAAAAACCCTGGAGGACACTGTTTATGGAAAAACGAATCTTGTTATATATTTTTTTCCGGATATTCCCTTTCCTACGTATTTAAGTCAATTTCCCTCGCGGAGAGCTCAAAACCAAAAAATACATGTTGGAGCTCTCTTCCAGGGCTTTCCAGCGAATCTCCTGCCGTCGACGCCAGATGAGGGATTGGGGTAACCCAGGTTCGACTCGCAACTTGCAACGACTTCTCTTCTTGTTCTTCGTAGCGTGGAGGACACGCCAGGTTGGAGCAAGGTTCGACGACGAACCGAGCGACGGTAACGATAGAAGTGCCTTGAGGCAACGAAAGGTGCTTCGCAGGCAAAACAGAGAGTTCCGTTGCTGCCGGGGTTAATTTTGAATTATTTCCCAAACGGAATTAACATTTGCGAAAAAACACTTACTTTCCGCATCTTGGCCACACATATGGAAAATAACGAGATTTTCGACGCCTTGGATGAAATCTTACCCAGCCCTTAAATTTGGGTTCTGTGCCGCTGTAGCAATGGATGAAGTTTCGCCGGAAAGCCATGGAAGAGAGTGCTAACAATTACGTTGAGGACAATGGCAAGTTTTGTGCTCTCCGCGGAGGATATTGACTTCGGGTCGTTCTTAACGACGAAATTATTTAGGTTTTACCGAAAGTTTCGGTTTTCAAACCTAAAAACCCCGATCCCGAAAAAATCCAATCCCGAAAAACACTGGCCTCTCTTTCAAGTTTTTCATTTTTTTTCGGGAATAAGTTGGAATTAGGTACAGCCGTGTAGAGGATCGAGCAGCCGCACCGCTCTAGCTGTGCCACCACTCGCGATCGCACAAGACCCAGCACGGTCGCTCACCCAAGGTCATAAGCAGGTCATGACTAATCGCAGAAGGCGAGTGAGTTTCTGAGCTCTCTTGGTCAAGTTGACAAAGTAACCGCACGTAGGCGGCCGACCGAACGGGCTCGCTGACGGGACAATCAAATGGACAATCAATTGAAGCAATCGGTCACGGGCGTACATCCGACAACTTGATCCACGCCGAAACCTACCTGGTACGCACTACCGGTAGTTACGGTATTCGCAAGCGTTGGATATGGCCCATGCTCCCCCTACAATTGCCGCCGTCGATCAATGAAACCCCTAAACTACCGTTGTTCCCCGACTTTCCTCCGACTTTTCTTGTATGCGATGACCCCAAACCGACTTCATTGCGCCCCGTCTTGTCCATCAGCTATTCATCGCTGCCGAAGACGTAGCTCGCCATGGGTAACGGGTCGTCGCGTCGAGCCAAAGCGCTGAGCCAAGATCTTAGCGGGAAGCACTATATCGTGACAGGCGCTAACACCGGGATAGGATATGTCACCGCCCGCGAGCTGGCCAAGATGGGCGCCAAGGTAACCAATGACAACATGCTGCGGGAGGCGTGCACCTTTTTGGTTTTTCTTGTGGGGCTCCTCAGTTGAGGCTGTGCTCTCTACAAAACCCCAAAACTGCCTTGGAGTGGAAATTACCCGTAGATCCCGATGAAAAATCTCATCATCATGCTGTCTTACGGCAGTAGGTAGGTATAAAAAGAAAAAACAAATGCAATAAAATAAAATAAAGTAGGAAAAAAATGAAACGAAATAGAATGCTTAAAATACTCACAGCTTGCTGTGACGTGTTTAGGCCATTTCTTATGCAGTCGGATTCCGCCAGTCGAAAACGGCCCTTTTCGACTGGACTTTTTTCCGACTGGATTCTTCTGGTCCTTCTTCTTATCGTCAGTCGAGTCGATTTTATAGTTTTTGTGCTCTTCCTAGAGGCGGTTGGTGTGAGGGAGTACTGCTGTACAGCAGGCGAAATCGGTTGGCAGCTCTGTGCTTCGCGCTTTCTCCGCGAACAACGGCTCGACGAACCCTCGTCCCAGCGAGTTGGTGGCTTTGGGCTTAGCCGAAAGCCGCCAATGCTACATTCGTGGAGTTGCACTCAGCTGAGAGCTGCCAAAGCTACAGCAGGCGCAGCCGTTGTTGACAGCATGGGATCGATACCGCGCGCTGCTGCCGTCGTGTGATACACGCTGCTGGCGAGCGGAACTAGGAATGCGCCACGCTGACTTGCTGCGAGAAGCAACAGCAATGATAGCCTCGCCAGCGTCAGCGCCTTGTATGACACTGCAGTGTGGTACCTGGTATGGGTGTGTGGCCGTGTGGCCGTGTGGGTGTGTGTTTGGTGGTGGGATGAAGGATGCGATCGGTTCAAAAAACACGTTTAAAGCTTTTTCGACTGAGTTTTTCGACTGGAGGATCCAGTCGAAAAAGTCGAGTTTTTCGACTAGATCCGCCAGTCGGAATTCTCAGTCGAAAAAAGTTGAGTCGAAAAAGCCCTTTTTCGACTGTGCAAGAAAGCTCGATTTGGGCTTCAGTCGAAAAAGACCGTTTTCGACTGACCAATCCGACTGTATAAGAAGTGGCCTTAGATTCTTGAAAAATTTACGCAAATACATTCCTGTGATATTGTTTGTCCTGAAGTTCAGAAATATTTTTTTTCCAAAAAGTAATAGTGCTACTTCGTATAGTATATGCCTTTTCTGTATAGACTAATATCGTAGCAGGCGTCCAATAATGGCGCCAAGAGACGACAGTTTAGAAGGCCCCGATTTAAGAGCGCCCCGTGAGAAACCCACACCAAGCGCCCTTAACTACACATTGTTCTTATCTGTAATAGAAAGTATGTAGCTTTTAGTATAGGCGGTACATGCCCATATGACCGCTCTTACGCCCCGAACGCTTTTATCCTGGGCACTCTTAAATCGAGGTACCCACTGTATTTGTAGTTGGCGTCAGCTTGTTTGCGTTGGTGGACGGTGGGCGGTATTGATGGTCGTTGCCTTTGTCTCATCGCTACCAGGCATATATATATAGTGTTACCAGGCGAAATTAGGTAAAAGTCGACGAGCATAAAAAGCTGAAAAGAGGGAATGCTGAATAAACCCTATGCGCAAAAAAAATGAAGGCAAGTGTCGGGGGGGAGAAGGGAAGACACCTGTGACCACGGCATGACCTTGTCCACAACTCGCGGAGGGTAAAAAAAAAAAAAACTTGTTATTATACATACGAGTTGAGCTGAAGAGTAAAAGCAATGATTGAAACAAGTCAAGTGTTTCTATATTTTGTGCGTAATCGACGAATCTCGGTAGGCGGCGCACACAAACCCGATGTATATAACCAGGCTCCAGCCATCTCGAAAACGGTGCCTGTTTACAACCTATGGACTGCGGAACTTAAAAGTACAGTACAGTCCACGCCCTATGGTTGCGTTTTTGTGTTGCAGGGTTCAGAAACGGTTGAGATGGGGTGCTCAACAGGCCACACATCCATTTTGATTTGGTCAGCACCTCTATACCCCCATCCCGTCAGGGCCAATTCCAATTTGGCACCCGGTTCCCACGCACATGGTGAACAACTACAGGGGTGGGGTTACGTTTAAGGTTAAAGTTTGGGGCAGGGTTAGGGCTAGGGGTGGTGGAAAAGTGTATGGACCGCAGTCAAGAGCTGCAGTCCACGGACTGCAAATTGTTGCACTCCATCTCGAAAAGGGTTCCATTTTTGGGCAGCGGTGTACGTTAGAACCTCCCGTTCGCTCGTGAAAGTGGCTTTGGTGGATGGTTTTGGAAAGCCCGTTAGATGAATCTCCGTCGTCGGCGCATACACAAAACCTACCTGGTACACGCGTACAAGCACGTTTCAGCCATCTTCGCAAGGGTCCTCTGTATTTCGACGTGGTGTAGTTAAAAGCTCCCGCGTTATACGAGTACTACTAATAGTGTTGGTGCGGGAGCTCCGAAAAGGTGTGGCTGACGACGCCCGAACCCACCGGCTCTTGATATTGTTGCAGGTAACGTTGGCGTGTAGAAACGCCGAGAGGGGCGAGCAGGCGGCCGACAGGCTGCGCGGGGAGGCGCTGGAGAAGCCCGTTAAAGAGGTGAGGAGTTCTTGAGGACCGACCGCGTTCTTCTCTCTCTCTCTCTCTTGTGTGTGTTCCGCTTTCCGCACTGAAGCGCGTTTGTTTGGGATGGCATGGCCAAGTCTCCCATGCTGCTGAATCTGCGTTTATTTCTGTCTCGCAGTTTGTGACCACAGAAATTTTATCTCTTAGGATGGAGAAATGGCACGGGCAATGGGCGTGCTGATATCGAGGGGTGCAAATAATACTTCGACGTGAAAACACGCAAACACGTCATCCTGGCAGGCGTTTGTATATGATGCGCCACTTGCCTCAACCGCCAGAGAGTATACTCGTACTCTGTGTCCGTGCTCGTCTGTATTGTACGCCACGAATGGCTATGAAAGTCCGAAAGCCGTGTTTTGACGCGTGCTACTAAGGTGGAGGCGCACAACCATTTCCCCCCTGCAAGATTATTGGCTTGAGGAGACATGTTTCCTCACCCCAACAACAAAAACTCATTTGGCGAAAAGTTGGAAAAAAAAAACGATTATAAAAGCCCATGCAAATTACGAAGGCCTAGGTGAAAACAAAAAAAAAAAAAACTTCTTTTTGCAAAAACAAAAAAAAATAGTTCCGACAATTGTGGGTCCAGGAGCCCCGTCGTTCAGAAATCGTTTTTGCCCCCCCCCCCCCCCCCCCCCCCCGCCCACGTTGCCAGTCGCTGCGTGAGCTATACAACAAGGGTACCGCCTTGTTTATTTTTGGCGGTCACCGTGATGGTTATCGAGTTAGATCATATTGTGCGGGGTGGAGAGTCCGAACTCTCCACAAGGGGAATGATCGCATCACGTAGTGTTCATATGGTAAGACACCCATGAGGCAGTTACATAGTAATACCCATTGCTGTCTCTAGAGTGGCCTCACCAGAAAACAAGGTAATTCATAGGCGCTGTCATCCATATGCAAGAAAGTAGGCACAAGGTGCCGAAGTCCGTCTTACGAGCGGTTCTTGGAAGGATGCAGTCCACCCTTCATGCGACTCATCGAACACTTAACGGAGCTTCGCGCTTGGTGCAAGCAATGTCTGCCTGGTTGGTGAAAACCCGACGTGCTCCGTCCCGGCATTGTATGGATGCGAGGGTCTATGGTCATACGACTACGGCCATGCACAAACTGAGTACACCCTCCCCCCCCCCAAAAAAGCAAAAGACGTGTAATACAGTATTAAAAGCAGAACTAGGAATGTACCCACTTGAAACAAATGTGGACGTGCGAAAGTTGAAATGGCAATATAAAGTAAAGAATATGCCATAAAAGAGGTTGCCAGCGATAGTTGATAGGGCTGTATGGGAGAAAATAACGAAAGAGCGAGCTGGAATAAGATGGGATAATGTAGTCGAGAAAACATGGAAGGATTTATGGGGGGGCCAAGAAAAGGTACTGTCTATAGAAAAGTTTGGCGGGTACAAGACAGAAGTAAAAGAAATAATAGAAGAAAGGGAAAGGCAAGCGCTAAGCTGAAACTGCGAGTTCGTGTGGGGGACCTGGACCTACCAGAAAGAAGAAAGAGATATACCAGCAGTCGGGAGGAGGAGGACGTGGTTACAATATGTGCCCGTGTGGCACACCAATAGAGAGTACGACCCACATAGTAGAAGACAGTGAAATATACAAGGAGGAACGGGGTGCGTTAGAGGGGATAAGGAAATTAGGCGTATGTAACATGGAAGAGTTTGGTAGACTAGAGAGTAGCGAGGAAACGATCGCTATCCTGGGAGATAGATGGTGGCCGATGACGGAGAAACAGGACGGGGATAGAATATGCAAACAGTTCCTGTATGTATGTAGTATATGGAAAAAGCGTAATGATCGTCCAAATGTTAGCAGGTGTCTCTGTTAGGAGTAGGGACGGTGCTCCGTCTCGAAAGGGATGCTTGGTCAATGGTCAAATTACTAAGGCCAGCGAGATATGAGTACGCCCCCCTCCCCCCCCCCCCCCCCCAAAAAAAAAAAAGTGTTTCACCTGTCGTAGCGCCCGTCTTTTTTTTTTTTTTTTTTTTCAAGCTGAACGAACACGCACCCTTTGTCAAAATAGGCGTTCGGCAGCCCGAGGAGGCTTTCCTGTTTTGTATTTGGTGTCTTGGGCTGGGCTGTGTGTATCATGAGCAGGGCGTGGTTCTGCCGGAAAGACCGATGCCGACATCCAAACGACATCGATTAAACTCGCCCGGCTGTTTTTGTTTTACCACATACTATTGCCCATTTGATGGTCCGGGTGTGGGTTTGCTAGGGGGGCCGGAAGGCGTGGACGTAGAGGTGCAGATTTTAATACCTTGGCCCTTTACAGTTGGTGGTCGCGTGAGAGTTAGGGTTAGGGCTAGGGTTATAACATATTGACACATGCAACATGCGCAACGCCAGCACCCAACAGCATCGTCGTTTACGCTCGTCACGTCTGGCCGTTTCGTTGTGTAACATACGTACTCTGTATTTCATGGGCTCAAGGATATGAGGAGACAGCACTTTCACTCCTTGACAAGACGGCACACCTGCCCTATTTTTCCTAGACACAAAAGCACTTTGATTTAGTGTGGCACGCTCGCCCCGATGCCCTTGGCAGCGCATGTTTTCCCTTACTTGACACGCCTCCAGCCATATTTGATTGGCAGGGTGTGGGCTTTGCTAGAAGGGCTGGAAGGCATGGACGTAGCGGTGCAAATCTTAAGACATTTGGCTCCTTACAGTTGGTGGTCTCGTCAGAGTTAGGGCTAGGGTGAGGGTTACAACATGTTGGCACATGCGACATGCGCAACGCAAGTCAGAGTTAGGGCTAGGGTGAGGGTTACAACATGTTGGCACATGCGACATGCGTAACGCAGACACCTAGCGGCATCATCGTGTACGCTCGTTTGTCAGTTTCGTTTTTTCACGTACGTACTCATGCATGTTGTAGGTTCAAATACGTGAGGAGACGTCTTTTTTTTTTTCAACCCTTGATAAGACAGTAAATTTGGCTGTTCTTTACCTTGACCGAAATCAGACTACTAGGTTTTAGTATGGAACACTCGGCGTTGCGCCCTTGACGGTCGGCGTTTCCCGTTTCTTGCCACGTTGCCTGCTGTGATATATGGTCAGGGCGTGGATTTGCTAGAAGGGCTGGAAGGCGTGGACGTTGAGGTGCAAGTCTTGGAACTCGGCTCTTTACAGTCTGTGGTCGCCTTCGCCCAGAGATTCAAAGCTTCTGGAGCCAAAGCCGACGTGCTCATCAACAACGCCGGAATCATGGCCATCCCGGAGAGGAAGGAGACGGTCGACGGCCTCGAGATGCAAATCGGAGTGAACCACTTCGGCGGGCACCTACTCACGCGCCTGATGGAACCCATGATCGCGGACGGCGGCCGAGTCGTGTTCTTGTCGTCCTTGGGACATGACCAGCCCCCCGGCATGCCGAAGACAACGATGGACTGGGACAACATCAACTACGAGAAGCCGGACACTTACGACAGATGGATGGCGTACGGGCGGTCCAAGCTGGCGAATGTTCTCGACGCGAAGGAGTTCGCCAAGCGCCTTGCCGGGCGCAGGATTAACACCTACGCTGTCCATCCGGGCATCGTCGACACCGATTTGATGCGAAACATGACCGACAGCAGCTTGACCTCGCGCTTGGCGAGGTTTTTAGCTCCCGTCATGAAATACACCTTGTCGACCCCGCTCACTGGTTCTCTGACGTCGCTTCGGTGCGCCGTGGACCCGGCTCTGGCTGTCCCGGAGTTGTCCGGTAAGTACTGGGCCGACACAAAGGAGACGAATCCGTCTAAGTTGGCGCAGGACCCTGCTAACCCGCCTCGCTTGTGGGCCTTCACGGAAGATGTCCTGGAAGCGAAGCTCGGAAAGAAGGTGGACGAGGTGCTCTCTTCGTAGACGCGTGCTGCGGCGGCGAGTGCACCTTTTTTTTGTTTTGGATATAGGAGGGTCTTCTGTTGAGGCAGCTCTTGTCTCTCGACGAAGGGCATTGTAGGGGGAGGGTACAGGTTTAGGCGATTTTGTTTGGCCGCGGCGTAGGTAACCCTTCCCATGGCGGTTGCACACGACAAACAAAAAACAGCACGAAATGGGTCAAGACGCGCAAATGAACAGTGCGGTCACTCGGCGCGCGAGTGATTTTTTGCGCGAGTGATTTTTTCTCGACCCACGGAGAAAAGAGACCCGAAAAGAGACCCCCCCATCGCAGCCATGGCCCCTCTCTCAAAATCGGACTGCTTTTGTTTTAGGAAAGGTTATCATTCGCCCTTCTTTTTCGCTGCAAGGATGATCCCACACTAACTCCAAGTAGTACGTGCCCCCAAAAGTTCTCAAGGACCAAAGCTACGGTGTGGGCGGGGGGGGGCGCGGGGCACCCTCATTTTATATTTCCGGGTTTAAGGCCACTTGCAGGAGCGACTCTGTACGACGTCACGGAGAAAGGTATTCCCCGCAGGCGTTATTTTTCGGCGCAGCGTAGCTTACCGGGCCACTGCGGATTCATATTGGCAAACTTTTAAGTCACGAAGGCTTTGGAGATCGCAAATGCGACACGGCGGGGGTCACTCGCGCGAGCGACCCCGAGGAACAGAGAAAGAAAAGCCCAAAAGTGAGCCCCCTATAATGCCGTATCTTCTGATTACGGTAAAACCCGAGGAGGCATGGACTATGGACTATGCACGAGTGTGTTGCGAATGCTCTGAAATACGGCTGGGTCCATCAACGAAAATGGGTGGCTACCTCTGTTGAAAAGCCCGGTTAGGTCAGAAATGAGTTCGGACCAAAAAGTGAGCTAATGCCCACGCTCGTACGAGGTGTGGTCTGTGGGCTGCGTGTTCATTTTTTTTTCGTGTATGGTGGAGACCGCTGTCTGCCGCACGTCTCAGGGGCGACGAGTTTCCTCGTGTGGGCTTCGCTTGGCTCGGCGACTATTGAACCGTTGGTTTTTACTTGGAGGGGTGTTGGGGTATTGAACAGGTTAGTAGTTTTTTTTTCCCCGAGCGGTCGATGTGTTGCTTCTTTTTTTTTTTTAGCCCTCCCAACAATTTAGTGCAGATGCCGTTCTGAGATAAGTCGAGTCGCATGTTGTCGAACACAAGATTGATTATTTCCGGGGGAGCATAGTCTAGTAGTTGTTGCGGTAGTCCCTCTATAGTGCGGAAATGTGCGCTGTAGAGGCAAATATAGCCACTATAGCGGCAGCCGGCACTACTCCGCATACTGCCACTACTGGTGACCTCCATCTGTGCCAAGCGATTGCCTAGGCACTATAGGGGACAACCGGCACTACTCAACCCGCACTAGAGAGGGATTACTACCGTATTTTTTTTGTGTTGTAGAGTTGGTTCTGATTGGTACGATCCCCTTAACAGTATTGATAGGCTTTTGCACTCTAGATGGGTGATGGCGCCGCAGTTTGGAGCATTCCGTTCAAATCAATCAGTGGTGTATAGTCTACTTGTATAGCGTTACCAGATGTGTTTGTACCGTGCCTTCGTTCGGTCAATTTCTTTTGCTTTCCTGTGAGTTTCGCTCTCTCGAAGTTTTGTGTGCTTTCGAGCAGCGGCGACCCGTCCGCTCGCTTCGGGTGATTCCGAGTTGTTTCTCTTTTTTTTTGTGACCCTTGTCTCTTCTTTCCTGCTTCCCTTTTTCCTTTTACTTGTTTCCCCTTTCTGTTGTTTCCCCTTTTTCTTGTTTCCTTTTTTTTAGTCGATTTTTGTGTCTCTTGGGGTGGGGAGGCGATGCAAGCGGTAGGTTTTAGATAATGCTCGCCTGCTATTAATAACAGTATGTGTAGTCTAAGCTATTAATAGCGTGTTCGCGAACCGTTCTGTGCTTTTTGGCTGGGTTCTAACGTCCCATACGGTGCGTCCTGTGGCGGATTTTCCCATCGTACCATCGACTGGCGCTAAACGCCCACCCGTATATCGTTTTCTGTCACCGGACAAGCGAATAGTTTCCGCCCCCCATGACAGCGCAATGCAACCTAATCGCCTAGCGGCGTGACTGTAGATTGTTGTACGTTTGCTTGACTCCGTTCTCCTTTCCTGCTGCGAATAGTACGGTAAGGCGGCTTGTGGTTGCTGCTGTCTTTTCGGTTTGGTATTATTCCGGGCTGTTGGTGGGTCATGACCTGACCTGGGTCGGGTCAGGAGACTTTCACAATATCATGGATCGGCTGGGTGCTCAAAATCTCACGGGTTGGGTAGGGTCGGATCGGATCGGGTAGGGCCAAGTCGGATCGGATCGGATCGGGCCAAGACGTGTTCAGAAGTTCAGAATCTCACGGGTCAGGTCAGGTCAGATTTGACCAAGAAAAATTGTCACGTCTCGGGTCGTGTCAGAAGGCGTACAGAGTTCATGGGTTGGCTCGGGTCGGGTCAGGATGTAATATGTTTTCTATATTGGGTCTTCCTAGGGCTCCAGCACCTTTGCGTGGCCACGGACTCGTAAATTGTTGAAAAGAGACGAGAACAACAACAACAACAACAACAACAACAACAAAACAACATAACAACAACAATAACAACAACAACAACTACAACAACAACAACAACAACAACAACAACAACAACAACAACAACAACAACAACAACAACAACAACAACAACAACAACAACTACAACTACAACTACAACTACAATAACAACAACCTGAGCAATCGCTGTACACCCAGCTAGATAAGGTGGAACCAGCCAGGTCCAAAGTCTCCGACGCCGCACGACGCGCGCGCTACGAGAGAGGTGAACACGCTTCGGGACATTTTCTTTCCCTTGATGGATGGCTGTGGGCTACTCCTTCCCGAAATGGTGGGAATGCCATTTCATTCTTGTTTCGCAATCTCTTTTTTTTTTTGTGTATATGTCTTCTTCATCGGGCGGCACCGTTACGGAGGACTGGAGTAGTCAGGACCAAAATACATGGGTAGCAAGAAGAGGTGAATATATAGGTTTTTGTGTGCGTCGCGGGTTCTGATCACCACTCACTCACTTGTCCTCCGTGTTATGAGTTTAGCCAAAAAACGCCTTTTTTTGGTAGAGCTCCTCAATAGATTAGGAGCACGAATTGTGCGCCTCTGCCGTGGTGACATACTACAGTTGTGTGTCTCAAGGCTTGGAAATGAGGGGGGAGGGGGGGGGGGGGTACTGATTTGTTGCTTGCCTTAGTCATTTGAGCATTGACCACGCATCCCTTTCGAGACGGAGCACCGTTGTTACTCCTAATAGAGACACCTCCAACGCTTGGGTGCTCATTGCGCTTTTTTTTCCCATATACTAGACTACATATAAAGTGTTTTGCTTATCCTATGCCCGTCCTGTTTCGCCGTCTGCCGGGCACCGTCTATCTCCTAGGATAGCGATCGCTTTCTGGCTACTCTCTAGTCTACCAATCTCTTCCATGTCACATTCGTCTAATTTCCACATCTCCTCCTCCAACGCATCCCGTTCCTCCTTGTATATTTCACATTCTCCTACTACGTGAGTCCTACTCTATTGTTGTGCCACACGGGCACATATTTGTATCCATGTATTCCTCCTCCCGACTACTGGTATAGACCTATCTATTTCTTCTCTCTGGTATTCCCAGGTCCCCTACACGAAATCGCAGTTTCAGTGTTTTCGTGTAATCCATTGGGCCGTGCAAATATGTTTTCATTCCAATATCTTTCTTCAACCACCCGTATGTCTCTTACGTGTTTCGTTAACCTTATTTCTTGGCGCTAACCTTGCCCTTTCTTCTATTCTTTCTTTTGCTTCCGTCTTGTACCGCCCAACCGGCGGGAAGGGGGGGGGGGGAGGGGGGGGGTAATGATCGCATTATGCATGACCGTAGTCCGCAAGGCCAGACACTCGCGTCCCTGCATCGCCATGGAGAAGGGGGGGGCGGGAGGGGGGCGTACCCGTTTCGTGCATGGTCGTGGTCGTAAGCCCATAGCCCCTCGAATCCCTTCACACCTGGGACGGAGCACACGTAGGATTTTCACCGACCCCAGGCGGACGTCGCGTGCACCAAACGCGAAGCACGGTGAGGTGTTCGACGAGCCGCAGGGAGGGTGAGCTACTTTCTACTAAGAATCGCCTGTGAGGCGGACTTCCGTCCGCACCTTGTGCGAGGCCGCTTGGAACGGGGGAGGGTGGTTTTAGCCACCACCTACGTAGCAGGGGCCTCTTGCTCTCCCATTTCGAGAGCGGAGTAACTAAGGTCGCCGTTACCAGGACAAAAGACGGCGTGCTATTGGTTTGTGGGACTTGTACACCCATTGGTTGTGTTTGAAAAGGAGATGTAAATCGATGGGGCGTTCATGGTATGCCCGACATCAGGCAAACAGGCGGAGATTGTATTTGATTCGAAGGACATAGAGCATTGCGAGGAGCTGCAAGTGCGGCCAATAGGCAATGCTGTCGTGTAGGGGGTGGTGTGCGAGTTGCATGGGTGCGGGCTACGGGGTCGTCACGGGACATCCTGGGTGCATCCACGGGATTTTATTGGTAGATTTACATGTGGATCAGGGTGCGATGTCGATGGGCGCCGAGCGCAGGAAAACCCGCGATGTTTGGTGACGGAAAGACATCGCTCAAAAATACATGTGCTTATACATACTGTCGTGTAGGGGGTGGTGCGAGTCGCATGGGTGCGGGCTACGCTCGTCACGCGACATCCTGGGTACATCCACGGGGTTTCGTAAGTAGATGGATACATGTATCAGGGACACGGTGCCGATGGGCGCCAGCGCAGGTAATAATCGCAAGGTTTGGTAGCGAAGAGAGAAATCACTGAAAATAAACCTGCTTCGAAACCTCGTGTACCGTATCGGTCGGTGCCTTCTCGAAGCTCTCGCCGAGACGCGTTTCACGACAAGGGTTTGTACCTAAACCTGCGGCAGAAGTTCACCCCATTTTTTTTTTTGAGGCTCCCAGCTTCAGGAGCTCTTGTTCCCCACCCAGAACCTGTTTTCGTGAAGAACGAAAAGTGAGTGCCACCCGATGAAGAATTTCAATGCTAAAAATGCTAAAAATGCGAAAAATGAATGAAAGTTCCGATGGTTTCGGGTCAAGGAAAACCCGTCATCCGGAAACCATTTTGCAGTACGTAGCCAAAAGGTGCTATAAATAGGTGTCACCACGGAGATCCTTTGTTAGCAGGATGAATTATTAAACAACAAAGGGGGCAAAAAAGCGCCCGGCCTTGTGTAAAAGCGCTTGGCTACAGTTTATTCCGCTGGCTACAGTTTATTCCGCTGGCTACAGCTTATTATGTCTTTGGTTGGTCTCGCCGAGTACACAGAGCCTCGATCGAACACGGTTGTAGCGCAGGAGAGCTCGCCTACAAAGTGGCGACGCTTCTGATTTTTTTTTTTGTGAAATTTCATCCTGTTAACAATGGATCTCCGTGAATAGTATCATACCTCTATCTAGTAGCACGGGTCGCGTAGCACCTTGAAAATACCTAGAATTTTCCAAAACGAAGGCGCTCCTTGACCGAAAATGGCCGGAAACAACGACATTCTTGTTGTTGTGCAACAAAAATGAAAATTTTAGTAAACCTAGGCCGTGGGATCGTTCGTTCGGGTTGCACACTCTTGTCAGTTTTACTCACCGAAAATTAAAAAAAAATTGCCGTACGCAGCGTGTCCGTCCCCAGCGATTTTTTTTTGTTCCTTCTGTTTTGTTTTTTGGCAGCGATATCACCACGCCTACGTGATATATGCGCCCCTCCCTGGTGTGTCCATTGTTAACCAGTTTGAGGTGTGGCAAGGTTCACCGATGCCAGCTTTCGTCGACCGACACAACAAAAAGGCAACGCACTCTAAAGAACAAGCATGGCGACAGAACAAGCAAAATGTACTACTACTACGGAGTACCAGGTGTAAGATAGGGGGCTGTTTACAGACACAGGCCACCCTCTCTTCCAGGTCTCCCTACTTGGCAGGTTCCTCGTTGGTCGCTCACGTGCATTGGATAAGCTCTTGCGTTAGTCTCAGTAGCCGCGGATAGGACTGAGCGCGAGGCGCGCGTAGCTGCAGTTCATAATCCCCGTATTCCTTTGCGCGCACACATTCACAGGCATGTGAAACTCTGTTTGTACCTTTTCAGCATCCTAGATCCTATACCTTGCTGGGAAATACCATCACACATGCGTCTAATAGGAAGGTTGCAAGACACGTATTGCGGGGCTGGGATCTATCGATCGAGCTTTTTACCCCGCTTTCACGCAGTAAGCAACATACTTACGGTGAGTGGTAGATTTGTTGTAATGCTTGGTTTGGGCAGGGATTCGGTCAGTCTAAGCTTTCACCAGCAGTAAAAACGTATTATTAGCATATTCCAGCACCTTCACACATACATGGCGTCGTTGCCAACATGGAAAAGTGAGTTTTGTCTTCACATTAAAATCGTTCTTCGCACATGATCCCCAACCACATCAGCACAGCCCGGTGTCCGTCTTTGTTGTCCATCCTAGAGATGTGCAATTTAGGTGGTCACGGACTGTGAATCGGAGAAGAAACAAAATCATGGCGACTGACGCGAGTACAACAACAGTGGTAGATCACGTATACACTGCTCTGCATGCTGTGATCATACGAAAAAGAATGCCGCCGTCAGACTGTCCGGGGTTTTCTCCACTCCTCCCCCTCCCCGTCCCGGCCCCGACCCCCGCCTCCGTGCCCGGCCTCCGCGCATATTCGAATCGACGCGTGCCTTATACCGTACACAATCAAAAATACAATCTCGAGGGTCACACTTTTATAAAGCTGACCTACCAAACACACAAAACACACGATAAAACATTCCAAACATCACAAACTAAAAAAATTATCACAAAACAGTGATAAAAATGACAGATTCTAAAGCTCTGCCGCCGTCAACACAATAAGCAGTACTCCTACCAGCACGCTTACAGTAAAACTTGAAACCACCAAAAAACCAACGCACCCCATCAAAAATACTTTCTTCCTTTAGATGGAAAGAAACCTTTGTCCTATCTATAGCGAACGAATTCATTCATAGAAGCTGAAGAGAGCTCCAGCTCTTTTTGAGATACCGTGCGTAGCTCATGGCTTCGGTGAATGAATACAAGCTGCTTGCGACAAATTTGGCCAAAGAAGTAACAGGTACCAAAGTGAAAAAAAAATATGGTAAAACCCGAAACGAATCAGACCTGGGGAACCGCGTCGTCAGCAACCCCCCCTTCCTCCCCCCCTGCTGACGTGCCACCATTTTAAGCGTGGCAAAGCAGCCTAGCGCAACAAAAATAATACACGAAAAGAAAAACGCTCCAAGTAATCAAATGAGCGTTGTCGTAAATCACGGTCAATGTGCCATCCGCCAACGTGCGGCAGCGTGAGCTTGTACGTCGTCCACTCTTGAAACCAAAACACTGCACACAGCAGGAGACCGCGGTTTGACCGGTTTGACCTCTTGACTGACCGCCCCCTCACACTAGGACTAGTTATAATAATCATATCAATCAGGAGACCGCGGTTTAACTCCTCGAGCGACCGCTCCTGCGCAAAAACTAGTACTCCGGAGTATGTTAAGACCGACGTACGTGGGCTAGGAGACCGCGGTTTGACCATTTGACTGACCACCCCCACACTCAAAATAGTATCTTAACGCAGACGTGTGCTAGGAGACCACGGTTTGACCCCTTGACTGACCGCCCCAACGCTAGTACTAGTAGTATATGAAGGCCAAAATATGCTAGGAGACGGCGGCTTGACCTCTTGACTGACCGCTTCTCCACTAAAACTAGTATATTCAGGCCAAAATAGGCTTGGAGACGGCGGCTTGATTCCTTGGCAGACCGCTCCCGCGCTAAACCTAGCATATTCAGTCCAAAAAAATGCTAGGAGACGGCGGTTTGACCCATTGACTAACCGCCCATGCACTAAATATAGTATAAAAGGCCGGAAGTGGCTTGGTAGGAGACCGCGGTTTGACTCC
>JABAKD010000028.1:6337795-6357795 GCA_012845835.1 Undaria pinnatifida
CCCGCTACCCCCACGGCTTCCACCCCCGCCGCCGCTTCCACTGCGGCCTTTACTGCCCCTCCCAATGCCCCCCCGTACCCTTCCCCCGCTGCCAGTCCGCCCGCCCCCTCCCCCCCGGGGTAGTCCTGCCCCCCCCCCGCCGCCAGCGGAGCCTAACCCGCTGCGAGAGCTGCCGCCGCCGCCGCCGCCGACTCCTGTGCCGCGGCTGCCGCTGCCTCCGCGACTGCCGCTGCCGCCGCCGTTAGATGAGGACCCCCGGGTAGTGCTGCCTTCGAACCCGGGGAATTGCTTCCGCAAAAGTTCTTCCTCGATCGCGCTTTCGTTTTCGGGTTCTCTGCCGATGAACTGGGGAGTGAGGGGGTGGAAGGGTGGCGAGGAGGGAGGGGGGCGAGAGGAGGGAGGGGGGGAGGGGGGAGGGAGGGAGGGAGGGAGAGAGGGGGGAGGGAAGGAGGGAGGGAGAGAGGGTGGGGGGGGAGACGGAGGGAGGGAGAGGGAGAGAGGGAGAGGGGAGGGAGGGAGGCAGGGAGATAGGTTTTAATCAGTACGTTGTTTTCGCCTGCACTTGCAATTTACAGCACAAGAGAGAGAGCATGGATTCATCGGAGGCTACGGCTTTCGCAGCTACGCGTTCCGGTCGTACTGCCCGCAGAAACGACAGCAAAACACTAAAAACAACAACGCCTGAAACCCTCAATCGAACGCACCCAATCAAGCACGGCTCCGCGCGCACAAAATCGTCATACGCAACACCTATAACCTTACCTGCTTGAGCTGCTCCTTCCGTATCCTCTCCGCGTTTCTGTTCCTCTTTCGCTCGTACTCCTCGAGCTCCTCGAGCTCCGACTCGTGGAAGCGATCGAGGTCATGCTCCAAGAAGTCCAGATTTCTGAAGCGGTCAACGTACACCTCGTAGTACCGGCGAAGCTCCCCCTCCAGCTTGTCCAGCTCGTCGGCGAACGCCGGTCGGTGCGCCTGCAATGTTTTGGGATGTATGCGTGTGTTTTGGGATGTATGCGTGTGTTGTTTTCTTTCTGTGCCCTGTGTATTTTTTTTGTGAAATATTAAAAAAAACACACACACACACCTAACAACAAAAATTACCTCTTACGATATACGAAGGATGCACATTGTTTTGTTTTTGCCCTCCGACACAGGTGCAAGCATGAGGTTCAGTCAGTGTTGATCACTCATTTGACATTCCCAGAAACGTAGGGAAAAACAAAAAGAAGAGAAAATCCATAAAAAAGAAAACCTATGCACGTTTTCGGTAGTTCGTCGGCTAAGAAGCCCCCCGCCGCCGTCTGAAGTCCGACTGTTTGAAAAAAACACGGCGCCACCTCTGTCATTGCACACGTCCTTATCCCCATCTGTACATTTGTGAATAGCTGACTGACCGACCGTCGAACTATTGATGATGGCGGCTTCGACATCACGGCCGACCGCAGAGCTAAGTAATATTGACCGTAAACTCCACCCATCCCCCCTCCCCCCTCCCCCCCTCCCCCCCCCCCCGCCCCACTAAACTGCCTCCATCCCCCCCCCCCCGCCTTTTCCCAATACGGCAAGCTACCTGGTATGTAATAACTGCCCTTGCACATGATGATTACCGAAAGTTCTGATCTTGCTCCTCCTCCCCCCCCCTTCCCTCCCTCCTCCCCGCCCCCCATCCCCCCCTCCCCCCCCCCGCCCCACCAAACTGCCTCCATCCCCCCCCCCCCGCCTTCTCCCGATACGGCAAGCTACCCGGTATGTAATAACTGCCCTGGCACATGATAATTACCGAAATTCTGATCTTGCTCCTCCTCCCCCCCCTTCCCTCCCTTCTCCCCCCCCCCCCTGACCTCTCCTCCACCACACCTTCACACACAGACACACTTCTCCTATCCTCACCTGAAGGGACTTGAATCGCTTTTCTCCCCTTTCCATGTCGCTCTTCTTTTTCTTTATCTTGGCTGCGAGTTCGGCTTCGTCGGCTTCCAAATCCTCGCATTGCCTCCGGAGGGCCGCGATGTTTTCCCTGAGGTCAGATAGAAATCCGATGGTTGGTTTGATTGGTTTGGTTGATTGGTTGATTGATTGGTTGGTTGGTTGGTTGGTTTGATTGGTTTGGTTGGTTGGTTGGTTGGTTGGTTTGTCGGTTGGTTGATTGGTTGGTGTGGTTGGTTGGCTGGTTGATTGGGGTTGGTTGGTTGGCTGGCTGGTTGGCTGGTTGGTTGGTTTGGTGGGTTGGTGGGTTGATTGGATGGTTTGGTGGGTTGTGTGGTTGGTTTGGTCGATTGGTTGGTTTTGTTGGTTGTGGTTGGTTGTCGTTGGTTGGTCGGTTGGTTTGTTGGTTGGTTGGTTGGCTGGGTGGTTGGCTGGTTGGGTGGTTTGGTGGGTTGGTGGGTTGATTGGATGGTTTGGTGGGTTGTGTGGTTGGTTCGGTCGATTGGTTGGTTTGGTTGGTTGTGGTTGGTTGGGTTGGTTGGTTGATTGGTTGGTTGGTTGGTTGGTTGGATGGTTGGTGTGGTCGATTAGTTGGCTGGTTGGTTGAACGTGTACAGTACAGTGGGTACCCCGGTTTAAGAGCACCCGAGTTAAGACCATTCGGGAGTCAACCCCTTTAGGTCCCCCAAACCCCTCCCTACACTAGTTCCAAGTAATTTCCGGATTTCCAGTTGTCAAGGGGTCAAACGCGGCCAACTCGGCATGTCCCCCGCCACACTAAAGGTTTGACATTTTCCACCACAGATAAGATCAGTGTGTAGTTAAGAGCGCATGTGTCGGGTTCTCACGGTGCGCTCTTAAATCGGGTTACCCACTGCTGTAGTGGATTGTTTTGGTCTTGGCTGGCTGGTTGCGCGCACACATCTGGGCACACGAATACCACCAATCGTCGTCGTCTTGAGAAATTGAGGCGGTGAGGATTTCACAGCAGTCTACCGGGAAAAACAGAAACAGATGAAGAAACAAGAAGGAGGAAGAAAAAGGAGGAAGAGAGAGAAAACAACAAGAACGAGAGAACCAGGAGGAAACCACAAAAGAAGCAGGATCCACCCTCACCTCGAGCGCGCAAGAATTTCCCGCCCCCCCGACTCGATGAGCTCGCTTTCTCGCGTCGAGCCCAAGCTTCCAGAGACGGCCTGCTTTTGTGTCGCAAGGCCATCGAAATTGACGTTAACGTCGTTTTAGTATGTTCGGCGTAACAAGTAACAATCGGAAGGGGTTCCTCAATCGAAAGCACACACTTTGTTATGTCTTTTCGACTAAACCTGTTCAATATACGGGCGGGGGTCCAATTTTCGTTGCCCATTTTCTAGCTAGTGCCGAAAGGGTGCGCCAGCTAGCGTTGGGCTGCGAAAGCAACTGAGTTAAATCGACACACGACGCGTAGGAAAATACGTGGAAGTGTGGTGAGCCAAAGCTTTATTTTTCCCATCCGCCGGAGGATAAAAAAAAAAAAAAAAGTTATATTCTTCTAGTTTGAGCCGTTTTTCGTTCCCCACGTCTTATGTTTTATCGTCCATGTTGATTTGGGATTGTGCTGTGAAGGCGACTCAATGCTCGATGTGGTTTTCTACTGTAGTAGAAAACAAAAACAAAAAAAACAAAGACGAAAACTCTTCAAAAAAAAAATGTCTGTGTTTGTTTATTAGCCCCCACCTCTAGGAACGCCACCGCCCGCAATCTCTGGGGCCTCGCTTCCCTCTCCTTGCCCAGCAAGTCGTGCAACCTTGACCCCCTCGTGGTGATCTCGGTCGCCAAAGCTCTCGCCTCCTTCACGTTCCCGATCTAAAATATAGAAAAAAAAACGAGTATCCCACGTTAGTGCGGTATCCTTTAGTGCAGGGCTCCAATTTAGTGCGGTGAAAAACACCTTAGTGCGGTACCCTTTAGCTCGGGTGCCCAGTTTAGTGCGGTGAAAAACACGTTAGTGCGGTACCCTTTAGCTCGGGTGCCCAGTTTAGTGCGGTGAAAAACACGTTAGTGCGGTGAAAAACACGTTAGTGCGGTGCCCTTTAGCTCGGGTGCCTAGTTTAGAGCCATCCCACGGTAGGGGGTGCAGCATGATCGATCAGTCCCTGAGCTCCTCACATGGGGAACTCAATATCTCACCCGATACTACGTGACTTCGAAGGCATTCGTTCGCACAACCCGACTAAGCTTCTATGCCTTAGTCCAAAAGTAAAATGTACTCGTGAAATTACTTCGTTGACCGGCAGTTCCTCACATGAGGAACTCATTCGCCCAGGGACTTTTTGGCGCAATCGTACAACGGCGACCCCTACCGTGGAAGACTCTTTAGTGCGGTGAAAAACCCGTTAGTGCGGTGCCCGTTAGTGCGGTGCCCCAGTTTAGGACGGTTAAATAACGATTAGTGCGGCACATTTCGGTGCAAGGCCCCAGCGTAGTGGGTGAGAAAGCTTTAGTGCGGTACCATTTAGTGCGACGCCCCAGTTTAGCGCGGTGATGAAAACGGTAGTGCGGTGCCCTTTTGTGCGGGACCCCCGTTAAGTGCGGCCAAAAAACGTTAGTGCGGTACTCTTTAATGCGGGGCCTCGGTTTAGTGCGGTTAAAAATCGCTAGTGCGGTACGCTTTAGTGCGGGCCCCCTGTTTAGTGCGGTGATATAAACGTTAGTGCTGTACCCTTTAGTGCGGGACCCCAGTTTAGTACGGTGCAAAAAACGTTAGCTTACTGCCATTTAGTGTGGGGCCCCAGCTTAGTTCGTTGATAAAAACGTTAGTGCGGTACCCTTAAGTGCGGGGGTCCAGTTTAGTGCGGTGAAAAAAAATATTGCGGGGCGCTTTTGTTGCGGGGCTCCGGTTTAGTGCGGTGAAAGACGCGTTTGCGGTGCCCTTTTGGTGCGGGGCCCCAGTTAAGTGCGGTGAAAACACGCTAGTGTAGTACCAATTAGTTGCGGGGTTCCAGTTTAGTGCGGTGATAAAACATTAGTGCGGTACGCTATAGTGCGGGGGCCCAGTTTAGTGCGGTGAAAAAACGTTTGTGCGGTACCCTCTTGGTGCGGGGCCCCAGTTTAGTGCGGTCAAATATTTTGTTACGGAGACGAGAGCACGCGAAAAAAGACACTACTATAAATATCGTTTTGGTACGCGGTAACAACAAAAAAAGGAAGCATACGCATGTTTAGCATGCATCCAACCGCAGAATAAGCAAAACGGAGGTCACCCCGCCAGACAGAGCAGTTATTAACAGTTCTAGCTACAATGTTCGCTCGACAGGTCACCACACGCCCACACACACACACCTGCGCTAGGAGCGGCGAGTCTGCCTCGTTGTCCCCTGACCCCGACACTACGCCACCGCCTTCTCCATCCACAACACCTTCCTCTTCCACCCTGCTGGCACTGTAGAGCAGCGTGGCGAGCTTGAGAAGTTCCTGGAAAGTGGAAAGGAGTAAGGGTTGGTTACTCCATAGAGGTAAGGATTTGTTACCGACCGACCGACCGACCGACCGTTGTAAATAGACGCAGAACGCAAATGAGGCGGGACATGGCGGGGCGGGGGGGTTGGGGGGGGGAGCGGGGGGGGGGGGGGGGTGCAATGTTGTTTAGGAGAGGGCAATGGTTACGTTCATGGCCGGGTGGGGAGCGGAGTAGTTGAGAGGGCGGTGGCGGTGATTTGGGAAAGGTAATGCTTGCACTCATGGCCGGGCGGAGAGCAGGGCACTTAAGAGGGCGGTGGCGGGGAGAAGGGAGGAGGTTAGCAAGCAGGATTTGCGCTATGTACAGTCCAGAGACGCGCGGTCTTATCGAAGTCGACTATCGTTCGAGATATCCATCACCAAAATCCGTAGATACTGTTCGAGGGCGTGACAAACATCAGGCGTCACACCTTTACAGCGTGCCCGTCGGCGGCGTACAGCTTCTTGGCGTTGAGCTTGATGTGGGCCTTGTTCAGCATAGCCTGGGGCACGACGAAGGAGGGGGGGGGGTAGGGGGGAGGGGGGGGGAGGGGGGAGGGGGGGAGGGGATAGAGGAAGGCGGGGGGGGGGGGGGCTGAAGTGAAGCGAAAGTATGTGAAAAAGCCAGCAGCTGGCCTGCTTTACGTATCGTCTCTCGTACGAACCAGCATGGTCCCGAAGAAAAAACCGGGAGTTTTGACTCCAAAACGGCAACAAAAAGAAAAATGGATCGGACACTGGCAAAAAGGTTATTTTCGGCTTTGAAAATCGCAATTATTTCTCTCTTTTCTTTGGACCTGTCGTTTTTATGGCTGGCTACGTACTATCGTCGGGTATTGTTGCTACAAGTTACTTCTCTGCTCTTGTTTCCCCAACCGCTCCATTCGTTTTTCTTTTTTTTCGCGCGCGCACCAACACCACCAGCACTCACCGCTGCAACACCGGTCAAAAAGTCGACCCGGTCGTTCTCGCTCTCGATGTTGTCCGATACGTGGATGTCCGGGTCATATCGCTTCACCATCCAATACAGGGCATCCGCAACCAGCTGAAAATTGGGCGCTCTAAAATTATCCATGGACACCAGCCGGGGGTAGCCCAGAGCTCGCATGATCTCAGTGAAATCTGGACTCGCGGGGGGGTAGGGGCGGAGGGACGGGGGACGACTGAGATTTCTCCTGATGTTTTAAGTGGGTAGAGGGACGGGGTATGGGCGATTAAAATAGACCCCCACGTTCTTGGCGGGTGGGGGGGCATGTTAAGGGGGGGGAGGGGGGGGGGGGGGGGGGGGGGGCGTACTCATTTGTTGCTTGCCTTAGTCGTTTGACCATGGACCACGCAACCCTTTCGAGCGGCAGGAGGGGGGGAATACATGGGGAGGATTGAAATATCCCCTGAACTTGTTCTGTTTTGAGGTGGAGGGGGCGGTGTAGACTGTTGCAACACCTCCTGATCTTGTTGGGGAAAGCGGCGAGTTGGGGAGAGGGAGGGGGGGGCGAGGGGGCGTACTCATTTGCTGCTCGCGTTAGTCATTTGACCATTGACCACGCATCCCCTTCGAGTCGGAGTACCGTGTGGGGGAGGGGGGGGGGGGGGCGCGCATGAGATAACCCCTGACACATCATACTAGAGGCCTGTGAGTTGGTAGACTATACGTCGCCGACTATTGACATAAGTGGTAAGTTGCCACGTCGGCCGTCTGGTTAAGTTGCTCCATCTCGATTCAGTCCCAGAGACAGTCCCAGAGACACCCCTGAGGTGAGCGAGAAAAAAAAAAAAGCGCGTGGGCGTTTTATTTTCGTACACAACCAAACTCACACACTAGATCTGTACGTTGAACACGTGTACCTGTGCCCTGAAAAGAGTATCGCTTACCGAAACGGAATAGCCCCCCCCCCCCCACAAACAGCACTTTTCTTTCTACATGTACAACACGCCCCACAATCAGCACTTTTCCTCCAACAAGAAGCGCATGCATGTACGTACGTATCAATTGCCACTCACGTGCAGCAACTCCACACAACGCTATTGCTAATAACAGGTAGTACAGTCAGGTGAGTGCGGTAATTTAGCGGAGTTCTGCGTCTCGGCACCTGACTACGCGTATACCATCAACAGCGCGTTGCTTGTGCATGGCGTTCGGCGTGACGCGCGCTAGCTACGGCAGAGGTATACCTTTTTTTGGCTTAATCGTTTTCTGAATTGCGGAGACACTCCTTCACCCTAAATCGTCCGAATTTCTACATTTTTTCTGTTTTTTTCGCAACAATTTTTCGTTGT
Source organism: Undaria pinnatifida (assembly GCA_012845835.1). Classification (NCBI taxonomy): domain Eukaryota; class Phaeophyceae; order Laminariales; family Alariaceae; genus Undaria; species Undaria pinnatifida. The sequence continues at coordinate 6,345,476 of JABAKD010000028.1, forward strand.
ATACGTAACTAAGGCCACGTGGGAATGTTAATCGTGTGACGCCTCTGTTTTTCGCCGGGGATCAGTGTTGTGCTAACAACACTCCTTATGTTTGCCAATCACCAACGTGCAGCACGAGATTCAGCGTCATTCGTATAATAAGCATTCCCAGCAAAATAAACGAAAGTAGAGGAAAACGACGAGAAACCTAAGAATGAAACATACCATTCATTGCAGTGTGCGCGTAGCTCTCTATCTAGACTATACGTACCTCCTGAATTTATGGCGAAAAAAAAACCAAAAATATTTTATGGTGTGGTGCGTAAAATCATGTGTCATGTATGATATATATGTAAGCTGCGTTTTAACTTATTGGGGGTGAGGATAGTTTGCTTATAGTTGGGGAAAAGTGGTTATATGTTCGGATGTAGTTTTATTGTAGTTGGCCTTTGCCCCCCCCCACCCAATCAAGTGGTATTATAGCCGCACGAAGTCCGCCCGAGGAACAACCCTAAAACGCAATCGTCGATGAGAGGTGTACCTGATGAGTGAGTATCTCATAGTCTACTGCTGTGTCAGTACGTACGGGTATGAATACCGCCACCCGAACATTTCAGATTTAAAACGATTGTTTTGCTAGTAATATCCACGTACAACACGAGACATGTGTTTTGTTTGTCGTGGACGGCGCTGTGCTGACAGATACGAGTATAGACTATTGTTCTCATTGCGTCGTATCAAATGGTTTTGTATCGTAACAGGCATGATTCGCTACATGCCATCGCGTGGCCATCAGGGTTATATATTACTGGTACCACTAGTTGGGAGACAGGGTTGTCTTGCACGAGTGCATGGCATCTTTGCGAGCGTATCTAGTTCTAGACACCGTGCTCCGTGTTGCACGTTTGCGCCTCGTTTGGACACCTCAGAGCTCAGAACACGGAAATATACAACTTCAGGCGGGGGGCATGCAAGTACCGCTTTAATGTAGGTCACCACCGTTAGACTATAAGTTCACGCGGTAAAACAGTAGTTCGTGCGTTTCTGTCCGAGCTGTTATTACGAGCATCAATCGCGACGTAGATAGTGTACTCACTCGGACAACGCCGGATGTACATGACATATCACCACACCGCGGTCGGCGTACGGCATCCCGGCCCCGGCCGCACCAACACCACACAACAACAGCAGTGCTACGGGTGATCAGTCACTGCGAAACTCCCGGAACAGCATGCCCAGAGGCCACTGCGCGCGGCGTACCGAGCTACCCGAGACGGTCGGAGTGTGGCTACTGCTACTGCTGTGGCTTTGCCTGCTTTCTTTCACGTCACACAGCAGTGCCACCAAAGTTACCGCGTATCCTGCACAGAAGCAGCAGCAGCAGCAGTGCTACTATTATTTTGAAGAAAGTATCTGTGAACATGTCAGCTGTGAGTCCGATAAATTTAGGGTCGATACTCATCTTGCAAGCTGCGTGATACACCGGCCGCTCGATTGTCCTACGGATATTGGCGAGGGTGAACATCAACAGCCAAGAGTTATTACTTACTACGTGGTGCTTCATCGCAAGGTATCAATAGCAAGTTGTTATGCTTTGTTTCAGCGTTAATTTTTATTGTACTATGGCTGCGGGTCGGTCGTCCTGCAATGCCACCTATGACAAACCACTTCGCGGCTCGACATGGCCAGGCCACAGCGCGTTGTGCCGTGGCGCTAGCCGCCCGATGGCCGGGTTGTGGCTGTCACGAAGTGACCAAAGTTGCGAGTACGAGAACATCCTACGCAACGAAGTCACCTTTGAGACACGAGAATATCCTACCAAAGTGCACGTATCATATGCACTCAACTTGCCGTTCTACCAGTTCTACCAGTTATATACAAATACCACCTGTGGCAACCACTTCGCGGCTCGACATGGCCAGGCCACCGCGCGTGGTACCATCGCGCCAGCCGCGCGGTGATCGGGGTGTGGCTGTCACGAAGTGACCAAAGTGACGGAGCACGAGAACATCCTGCGCAACGGAGTCACCCTCTTGAGATATGAGAGTATCCTACCGAGCACGTATCATACGCAGTCAGCTTGCAGTTCTACCAGTTCTACCAGGTACTATTCACAAAGACGATACAAGTAATACGTTATACGCGTCTACAACAACATCCAGGCGAGTCACCGACCTATATCCTTCCATGATAAATTCGTGGGGATTTTTTCTTGTGCACATATTGACTTGCGGAAATTGCGAGGGCGTGAGTTAGCAGCGAACACTCGATGAAAAATCGACGAGCAGTGGGATTGCTGAACCCTATGCGCGATAAAAATTGAAGGCAAAGAACCGGGGGGAAGAAGGGACAACACCTGTGGCCACACGGTTTGTCCAGAAGCTGGAAAGTATCACAGATCATAGAAGAGTTGTGCAAAGCAAAAAAATAAATAAATCTTTCATGAGGATAATAAAATATACGGAGTACAACACACGCGAACGGCCTTCCGTAAATTTTGTGCAACTACGAGCAGCTGACCAGCAGCTGACGTTTTTCGATTGCAACCATTCAATCGGCCGTACTCACAGTTGACGTTATCTACTGCTGCCGGCACTGCCTTATGACAGCGGTCCACGCTTCGGGCAATGTAACACTCACTCCGTAGCTCTCGGAACGACATGGTCCAGCCTCGCGCGTGGTGACTGCTGTTGCTGCTGCTGTTCGAGACGGTCGGTGCCGTCGAGGTGACTGTTGTTGGCTTAATCGGCTCTGCCTCTCGCCGTCCCGAACTTGCCCAAAAATATCCCTTTGAGGACAATCTCGATATGATACTTGTCTTTTCTTGATCTTGTCTCTGCAGCACCAGAATCTCCGTCAGCAGATGTCCTAGGTCCCGGAGCCACTGACGACAAACTCCTCTACGAGCCTTCGGCGGCTTCCCTCTTCTATTCACCGACTCTCGCTGCCCGTCCTCTCGTCGGTGTTTGCTTCTGCTTCGACACTAATGCTTGGACGTCAAAAGCAGCTGCTTCGAAAAATGCGGTGGGATCGTTACCCGTTCAAAACTTAGGAGGAAAAATATGAAACCGTCAAAAAATATTTCGTGTTGACAACTACGGTACACCGTACGTATAGTCTACACTACTACTGTATGATACAGCAGCAATAATAGTACAGCATTGTGCGGTACGATAATATGCGGTCAAACCGAGGAGACGGCCGTTTTACGAGGTAAGTTCAAGTTGCACCCAAACAGACACCTTTTCGGATATCTTTTCTGGCTCCTGGCGCTCAGAGTCAAAGCAGCGTCTTCGTATCTTTGAGGGGAACGCGGTCCGAAGCCTGCATCCGAGCAAACCATATGCAGACGAAGCAACCAGCACCGATATCACAGCAAACAGCAGCTGCTTGGCAGCAGTATCACCCTTTTTTGATAAAATATCAGGTACGTGTACAGTACTCGTGCGTAATATGTACGGCAATCGCCGGGAAATGGTATATATCTTCGTACCCTCCTCGTACACAATACACCCAGCAGCAGCAGCAGCAGTAGTCCGACGAATGGCGTAAAAAAAAGGACGCGTTGTGGTTGTTTGTGTATGTACTCCTCGTGGTAGATCTATCTTCGGCCGCACCTCTGCACACAACAATCATGTTTCAGTATGATCCATCTGAAAACCCGTGCTGTAGACCTAGACTAGTCTAGACTCTAGTCTAGTCTAGACTATACCAGTAGGTTCCCACAGCCCTCTAGTCTATAATGTACGAATATACTTCTGTACGTGGGTAGTAGAGATTCCGAATGAAAGCTATTACAAGTATAGACTATACAACTACCGGTAGAGATTACCTGACTACTCGTATCTGTTGGTTATATAGCACTACCCACTGGCCCACGTAGTCACATAGCACTGCCCACTGGCCCACGTAGTCACGTGACTCACGTGGGCCAGTGGGTAGTGCTATAGACTATAACCAACAAAATGTATGCTTTGGAGTCGAATCCCACCGACTTCGCATTTCCTCTTTTTTCCGGGAAAATAAAAAATAATAAACACGTCTTTGCGAGCGTACGCGCTAGAGACGTGAATGGTTATGATAGTTTGCTCCTGAGTACTACGGTAGTGCGTGGCGAGGGGAGAGAGCCCCGGAGATCGCTGTAAGTCGGCGAGAGCCAATTGGCGGACTCCCAAACATGTCTTTTGTTGGTTATAGACTATAGCACTACCCACTGGGCTACGCAGTCACCTGACTACGTGGGCCATTGGGTAGTGCTATATAACCAACAGTAGTACAATCATATACGGAGTAGTAGTAGTGTAGTAGTTTCGCAGGCGGACCCTTGATCCCTTTTTTTTGTTATTCTGCGGATCTCTGCCGCTTCTGACCGCCTTCCCGTACGGTTTTTCGTCGCTGTGATGAGGCGTGCCCCCGCTTCGTCCGCAACGAACGTCCGGCTTCTTCGCGGATCCGCCCGCCCAGCGCCGTACGTACTTAGTTACTATAGTAGCGCCTGCGCGAGGCCTTGACGTCGGCGAAATCTACTATACTACTACATGCAGTACATACAACAACAACAAGATCTCCGAAAAATCTACCCACTCACTCATCATTCATGCAGAAAGCCAAAAGTATACTACCATAGACTATATACCTACCTTGGGCACGTGCCACGGCGGCGGTAGCGGTGCGCTTAATTTTTTCTGAGGCCCCTCTCTCGCTTTCGAGGGGAGTTCTATACCGACTGGCTGCCGCTGTGAGAAAGTCGAAGTGCCATGCGGTGAGCAATCCTATTTTGATTTTTGTTTTTTTTCTTGTTATAGTTTATTCTTTGCTCGCATCCCGTCTATTATTACCCTCTTCGCTATTTTTATTTCCTCTTTTCTTGGTACCTATAGACTTCACTCAGATCTAGGGTCACCGAGCAAGCTCCCTTCTACCCCTCCCCACTACGGCACCTGGTGGTACTTGTCTTCATTTTTTATCTCGAGGAACACTGCATTCAGCCCTATTTTCCTTCCCTCGTCGACTCGCATCGAATTGGCCTATGTACCTGCAAACTAAAAGTCTATCTATCTATCTTTCATCATCCCTGCTGAAACACGGCTTTCGGCGATCTCACAATGAATGCTCTTCGTGAACATCTGCCGCGTTTCAAGCGGGTGTGCTGGTATCTTTCAGGCTGTCAGAGGTTACTTCATTTCTTCTCTCTTATCCATCTATTAATACTAGGTCGTGTAGTCGTTAGCTCAATTTCATTATTCGTTGAAATAAATTAGCATGGTCCTTCTGTGAGAATTTTCTCTCGGGTCACAGCGCCTGGTCCGGTCGCCCACAACAGGAGGAGATATCCATACTCCGCACTCCACGTATGATCGCGTTGTTCATCGCGTAGGCTCAAGTGGTTCAGGTTCTACTGTTCGTTTCTTTCTCGCCTGTCAAACACTACGCCTTTTTTCACCTTTGTCAGGCCTTCCTACAAGTGCTGAGCCGGTCGCCCCGGGGGCGTATCAGGTTATCCTGGAGCTTGGTATAGGTCAGTTTCGTGAGTTCGAGTCCCTCCGAACGCATGCTCGTATAAATTCGTACGGACTTTTCTTGTGCACAATTTGATTTGCGGAAAGCGCGAGAGCGTAAGTTATCAGCACTCGATGAAATATCGACGAGCAGTGGGATTGCTGGACCCTATGCGCGACAAAACTTGAAGGCAAGAACCCGGGGGGAAGAAGGGAAGACACCTGTGACTACGGCTTGTCCAGAATCTTGAAAAGTACGAGTGAAAAAAAAAAAAAAAAAAAAGTCGCTACGTACAACATGCACGTCTTTTTGGACTGTTATTTGAATAATGTACCTGGGGCATATGTCTTGTTTTGATTATTGACTTTTCCCATCCCATCAGGCTTTGTCTTCACACTTCTCCCCCGGCTCCCTTACTTTCCGTACCTTAGACCAGGGATCACACGGCAGACGCTTCACTTCCCACCTTGCCCCCACCACGGTGTGCATGCCTCCTTTGTTATCGAGGGAAGGGAGGTCAGCCTTGATGCGTGCTACTATAGAGGTATATGTAGCACACTTGTTGGCCCTTTTGTTTGCTGGGAGACGGGGCGGGCGACTCCTTAACCCACAATCATCGGAATTCCATTATTGTTTAGATAATATTTTTTTATACCTAGGCCGTGGATTTTGTTCTCACCGGGTTGCAATTTCGATTAACACTATTAAAAAATCAGGTGTTAGCCTTGGAAGGCATATGGTAGAGCTCCTCAAGCGGTTAGGAGACGCAGAGAAAGGAAAACGGTGCGACGACACACGCTGCGGTAGAGGTTCACCATGTTTGGTGCTAAGGCTTCTCCCCTGAGGAGCTCTACACCTGTACCTGACCCAGGAACAGAATTTGAAAAAAATGAATGCGCAACCCGATGAAAAATCTAATGTCTTAGGTATAGACGAAAACAAAGACGCAAAACAAAATTACGTTCGAGCGATTTGGGGTTAATGAAGAGTGCCGAAATATAAATAATAAAAAAAAAAACGCGAAAAAGTGCTGCCTGTATCGTAGCAGGTGTCGCCAACCTCTGCAGTAGCAAGCGTCACCCGGCGACTAAGTGAAAAACAAGCGCTCTTACTTGCCTATACGCACCGCTCTTATATCTGTGTGCTGGGAAGTATGCATCAGTAGATTTTTGGTGCAGGTGCCGGGATTGACCGCGGTCCCGAATACTCTTCTTTATCTTGGGCGCTTTATATATCGCGGCAAAAGCCATCCCACGTCAGGGGTGCAGTAGATTCCAAGAATTTTCTGAGCTCTTGACATGAGGAGGAGCTCAATATCTCACCATCATCACCCGAACCATGACTTCGAAGGCATTTGTTCGCGCTCACCCGGCGAAGCGTCTATGCCCCTGTCCTAAAATGAACTCAACTCGCAAAAAAATATTGGATTAACCGTTAGTTCTTCACGTGAGGAGCTCAACCAGGCCGTTTTGGTCCACTAACCGCAACTCCTACGGCGGGATGACTCTTCTTGGGTGCTTTTAAAGTCGCGGCAAAATCCATTCCCCGGTGGGGGTGCAGAAACAGATTCCGAGCTCCTGCATCAACGTGAGGAGGAGCTCAGCATCTCACCCGGAAACATAGCTTCGAAGGCATTCGTTCGCGCCACCCCACCAACGTTTCTATTGCGCCGGTACTAAAACAAGTACACCCGTTAAATAATCGCGCTGGCCGATAGTTTCACGCTTGAGGAGTCTCATCCGGTAAGGTATATCTTTTTTTGGCCCAGAAAGCGCAACCCTTGAGATGATCCGCAACTACTTGTAAAATACGTAAAGCATGCCGGTATGCCATGGTATCGGGATCTGGTGGTGGTGGTGCTTGTTTTTGTCAAAGATGCCAGGAGACGGTCAGTCTGCTGAAAATGTATACGAAGTAGCGGTCAGGGGTGTCAAACCGATCGTTCCACGCTAAAACCTAGTAGTTTGGCGTCAAGGTAAATTATCGGAAGATTGCCGTCGGTCAATGGGGTGAAAGTGTGCCGCCTCACACTAAAACCTAGTAGTTTGGGGTCAATCAAGGTAAATTATAGGAAAATTTCCGTCGGTGAAGGGGTCACAGTGCCGTTTCACACTAAAGCCTGGTAGTTCGTCGTCAGTCAAGGTAACTTATAGGGAAATTGCCGTCGGTTAAGGGGTCATAGTGCTGTCTCCTGACGTACTCGCTTTTTGTTTGGGGCGATCGGTTGAAAAAATTGGATAAACCTCCCGCTCTTCTAGTAAGTCGGCTTGTGACATACCATCGTAATATGCTACGTATGCGTGTTTCTTAATGAATCACTTTGTCCGCGTCACATCTTTAAAATTTAAAATCACTTCGTCCGCGTCACATCTGAGAAGGATGGGTAAGGCGGTAGAGCAACGCGATGCTCTGCCTGCCGAGAGTGGTTCGTGGGATGCTGGCGGGGCAGCAGAATCAGCAGCAGCGGCAGAAGCTGTGGACGGAAGAGAAGGAGAGGGCTTGGACGGGGGCGCCACCATCCCACAAGGCAAGTTAAGCACATGAAAAACCGATTATACCGATGATACTGAGTAAGCGAGGTTGTGGGATTGAATACATGCTAAGGAGGTACCAGGTATGTTGTCAACAGGATGAAATCCACAACAAGAAGGGAGGGGGGGGGAGACATGTTTTTTCCCGTTTGTGTTTAGCTTTTTCATCCCATTCTGTGTTGTTTCCTGGTCGACACTCCACATGCTGAAGAGAGCCTCACCGGAATATAATCGTCACTTACTGTGTAGGAGAGCTTTGGTAAAAAGTGGAGATGCTTCGCTTTTGTTAAGTATTAAGACCCCTCATCACCTCTCCTTTCTGTGCCTGCTCCCGTCTTAGTATCGCTCAAATCCTCAATCAGCATTATTTTGTTTGTCATCCGACATTCAGTGTGTGTGCAGGACGAGAGTTTTCAACGTCGTCGATCACGCACAAAACACTCCCAGCATAAACGTCCAAAAAAACGCGGGGAAACCCTAAAGACAAAAAACATTTGTTTGCACGAATTCTACCTCACTCTTCTGTACGGTGGAGCGTGTATTACGACAAAGAGCTAACACTTTTGGGGCTAAACTATGTATCTAAACGACGGGACTCTTGAACCAGGGCTGTTCACGGGTCGTAACCGGACCCACGGGTCGGGTCGGCTCAGCAGGTTTCCCCAAAATCTCGTGGGTGGAGTACCGAGTCTGGTCTGGTCTAGAGGTGTTCGAAAATCTCACAGGTTGGATCGGGTGGGGTCACGAGGTTGTTCAAACCTTGCGGGTCTGGCCGGGTCATCCTAACCCGACCTGTGACCAGCGAGAAGTAACTCGACCCGTGGAAGGCTTTTGTCCTTGACCGAAAACCGTGCCGGATTTTTTTTTTTTTTTGCAATAAATATTTTTTGGTACACGTCTAGATACCTAGCTAAGCCATGGGATTTGTTCATCGGGTTTGCGCTTTCCAGCTGTTTAAAACAAATGTGTTGGGTTGCGATGGTGTATAGGCTCCTAAAGTGGATCCTAAAGTGGGTCCTGAGCCTTCAGAGAAGAAGAAAAGGTGCACTCCTGTTGTAGCGCGCGTCCGGGTACATGCCTAACTCCAATCCAGCTGCTGCCCTTTGCTCCCTCTTCGTTCCCATCACATGCATTTTCATCTACCTTCTACTCTTGCACCCTACCCCGCGTCCAGGAAACGACCCGACCCGACCAGATCCGATCCGATCCGCGAGTTTTTTTTCGAACGCCACCTGACTCGACCCCGCCTGATCCGACCCGACCCGACCCGACCCGACCCGACCCGACCCGACCCGACCCGACCCGACCCGACCCGACCCGACCCGACCCGACCCGATCTGGTCCGACCCGCGGGCCGGAATATGACTCGTGAGAAGCCCTTTACAACTGCACCCACGTTTTCGAGACAAGCTACTCAAAAACGGTGTCGAAGATAGTTCTGAAACCTCCGGACCCGATCCGACTCGGCCCAACCCAACCCGTGATATTTTTCCGAAAGCTACCTTCCTCGACCCTACCCGACCCGACCCGACTCGACCCGCGAGCTTTTGAAAATCTCCTGATCCGATCTGCGGGCCGGGTCATGATCCGTGAAAGCCCTCTAGAACTTCACCCATATTTTTTGCGGGACAAACTACTCAAAAGTAGTGTGGAATGATTTTTGGAGTTGGTAAAAGGGTAAGTCCATGAATGTGGGATCTTCAGTGTTGACCCATTTTCAACTCTTAAAAATGTTTTTTGGCTAGTCTAATTCCAAGTGTTTTGTCCGATGTCGGGAGTGTGGTGCTAAAAGGGTCAAAATAAAAAGGCCCTTTTACACCAGTGTGTGTCAAAACAGCTACCAGGTGTCGCCGGTTAACTTCGTCATTACTAGTGACTGCCGTGTCTCGACTTTTTATTCGTTTCGTTACAAGCTGCTGTGTCTCCACCGCCTGTCTACCTGACTTTTACCTTTCGCTTATTTTTGGGAAACACATCATCTGACCTGGCGTCATTTTTGACGCGTCTCGAACAATAGATGGCGAAGACGACGAAGAAGAAGAGGAGGGAGCGGATTTGCCGTACCAGCCGCAGGTTCCACCAAGATCGCCGGCGCCCGCAACTTTCAAAGCGTGGCGACAAGATAATTACGGTTCGATGATGACTCAGGTAAGGTAGAATGTACATACAGTGTAGGACACCAAATATGAAACCAGGCAGTAAGAAAATAGAGGCAGACGTTTACAAGAATACAAGAAACCCGGGATCCGTTACACTGAAGTTCGTGTGGAACACGTCCTCCACCAAGTAAGAAACCCAGCCTGGGTCAGTATATCTGCCTCTAAGAAACCGGGTAGCAAGAAAACACAGGCCGATATTTACGAGAATATATGAGGTTAAGGACCCATAATACTGAAGTTAGTGTGAAACGCACTCTCCATCAAACAAGAAAACCAGCCTGGATCAGTACTTATGTTTCTAAAAAACGGGGTGGCAAAAAAACGGAGGCCGGCATAAGCACTTGAACCCTTGAGAGCCCCCGAACCCCTCCCTATACTAACTTCAAGTAAATTTGTCCCCAAAAGGGTTTCCAGTTGTAAAAGGAGTTAAGGAGTGGTTGTACTGAAGCTAGTATGAAACGCGCCTTCCACCAAATAAGAAACCCCCAGTCTGGATCAGTGTTTATGCTACTAAGAAACCGGCTAGCAAAGAGACACAGCCTGATATCGACAATAGAATCTAAGAACGCCGGGAGCCTTTGTACTGAAGTTAGTGTGGAGCGCAACGTACCCTCGACGCCTGCCACGGTGGGAGTAACACTTTCGGGGCCATTTTTTTCTCTGAATGACGGGGCTCCTCAGCTCCTTGAGAGCCCCAAAACCCCTCCTCACACCAAAAACGGGTTTCCAGTTGTAGAGGCATTAACCCCAAACAATCGCCGGAAAAGCAATGGCGAGTGATCCCGCGGTGGACGCGTGCTACGATAGAGCTATGATAGCACTTTTCGTCTGGAATGTTCTTTGAACGACGGGGCTCCTTAACCCCAAGCCGTCGGGAAAAAACGCCATTTATTTCGTTATTTTTGCATGATTGATTCTCGGTTGTGTACGCAGGCCATGGGATTTTTCATCTGGTAGCAGTTTTATTTTTCTCCGGATCGGTTTAAAGGGGGAGGTATATCAAGCTCCCAGATTGCGGAGCCTCCGCCCAAAAGAGGTATACCTTAATACCTCTATCGTAGCACGTGGGTGCAGAAGATTCTAAGAATTTTCCGAGCTCATAACATGAGGAATGCGGTCAATTTCTCACCCGGAACATAACGTTGAACGCATTCGTTCGCCCAACCCGACGAAACTTCTATATGCCCTATTAATTATCTAGTCTACAAAAGATTGTGCCCGTGAAATTTTATCAGACTGACCGGTAGTTCCTCACTTTGCTTGAGGAGCTCAACCGGCCAGAAACGCTTCGAAAAAAAAACAAAAAAGCACTTCCGTGGGATGGCTCTATATTTTATAAAAAATATTTCAAGGACGTCAAGTCAGCCGTGAGTTCGACGAATTTCAGGTCAATACTCATCTTTGCAAGCTGCGTTGTTGGTACTTGTAATATACTATACGAGTGAGTTTTTTATCGGGAGGGGTCCTATTTTTTGTCCACTATATTGATTGTCTTGCAAAAATGGACATGTTGTACTGTACCCATCTATATATAGTCTACACAGTAGGACCATGGCTTTGGTCACCTATAACATACCAGGTATATATAGGGAAAGGATATAGTAGATAAAAGGAGAAGATGTGGGGAAAGGAAATGGGCGAATGGTTGGCGGAAGATACCATTGCATTATGGTGCGATCATTCGACTTCATATTAGGTGCTACTGCTGCTTTAACGAAGGATATTCAATTTATATCGGAAAGGCATCTACGCTACATTGTTGGAGGGCAAAAATAATAATAATATATAGTCTACACAGTAGGACCATGGCTTTGGTCACCGGGTTACATCTTTCGGTTTACTGTTAAGGAATTAGTATAGTGGGGTATCAGTCCGTTTGACCACTCGCAAAAGGTTAACCAATAACTTACCAAAACTAACCCTTAGACTATAACATTTACTCGGAAAAACACAAAACACAAAAAAAAAAAATGATACGATAGGTGGGGTGAGGCATGATGAGCCGCCCCCCAAAAAATGGTTGTGCGGTGCACCTTTACACCGCCCGTAGCGTGCATCATCACTCACTCGCCACCAAGTACGAAACGCAGCCTGAATTCATTGTTCCTGTTTTCTTTGTTAGGTGTCTTGTAACACTGTACCTGGTATAATA